>VDFB02367759.1:0-10844 GCA_007258455.2 Sequoia sempervirens
TATGCTATGTAGCCTATAAACATGGAATAGTCGAAGCCAAAGAGGTGAGTATTGCAACAAACGAGAATTATCACAGGAGCAACTGAATGCTTTAAGCAAGGTATTGTTGACTGTGGAAGCATTCAATGTATTAACTATGTATTCATTGCTTGAGTGGCCACTAGCCTATCAGCAAAGTTTGCAAAATTTGTATTTAATGTTTGACTTTTTGCAAAAATTTATCACATTGGTCTATTTTTTTCCAAATTCTATCACGTGCCCCTAGTATTGATTTTCTTGTAAGCAAAGTAGCAAAATAGAAATCACTTGCTATTGCATTCATTGCATTTTCTTTTCAAATAGTCACTTGGCCAATGAAATTGTATTGTTTAAAATATTTTTTCTTTTTCCTATAGTTGGGATTTAAGCACATTTTTTTTTTTTTGAAAATTATGGTTTATCTATTTTTCTATTGGTCGATCTATTTTTCTATTGGTCGAAGTACATATATTTTTCATTTTGGTTTAAGTAAATTAGGAAAATAGGGGCACATTATCTATTGTGGTAAATATTTAATCAGCGGAAGCAAATTGTGAGAGCCTTGGCAGTGGGCTGGTGTGTATTGAAGCAATGAATGCATGTTTAATGCATTAAATGCAAACTTTGTGAAATGTGTTGGATAGCTAGTAGGTACACAAGCAGTGAACGCATAGTTAATTCATGAAATCTCAAGCGAGCGTTGGGTTTTATTTGTGCTTATTCTTGTTTGTTTATTGTTTGTTGAGAAGCTTGTGTGTTTTTAGCTCTATGTTGTCATTTTTGATGTTTGTTATTTTTGATAGCTTTGAGAAACTAAATGCTTTGACCAAGGTCTTGTCAATTGTGGAGGCATTCCATGCATTGACTATGTATTCATTGCTTGAGTGGTTGCTAGCCTATTAGAAAAGCTCACAAAATTTGTATTTAATGTCTGAGTGTTTGCAAAAATTTATCGCATTAGTCTATTTTTTTCCAAATTTTTTCATGTACCCCTAGTATTGATTTGCTTGTAAGCAAAGTAGCAAAATAGAAGTACATGATAAATTTTGTAGATATTTGTAATGCATCATAAAGTAGTGAATGCATAGTTAATGCATTAAATACTATGTTAATACTAGCACAATTGTTGGGGGTAAAAGCAAGAAGTTGGGTACACGAAGAGGGGAAATCTCGGGAAAAAAAAAAGCTTCGCAAGAAACGCGTATGCGTTATGGATCGGGTACCTGAGCCTGGATCTAAACGTGTATGCGTTCAAACTCGGGTACACGAACCTAAAACGCGTGTGCGTTATGAAACGTGTACGCATTTATAACGCGTATGCATTTTGAAATGCGTACGCATTTGTAACGCGTATGCGTTTTGAAACACGTACGCATTTCGAGAAAGTATTTTTTTTTAAATAAATGACTACAATTCATTTTCCACCATTCTGAGCTGAGACGGAGAAGGAGAAAGGAGAGCGTGTACGCATTTCAGAGGCCACAAAATTTTGACTGCCACCTCCTCCCATCGACACTAGTGACCTCATCGACCTCCAGGTTAGTTGAATTCTTCATTTTTTTTGCTTTATATCTTTTTTTTTGTTTTTTAATTAGTATTCAATTTTTGTTTGTTTAGTGTATTTTAGTTCAATGTTTTATTATTTTTAATTGCATTTAAAAAACCAAAAACGTCAACGAAACAAAGAAATTTAAATTGTAAATTAAAAACCATAAAAGCTAAACCTAAATTGAACACATTTAAAACTTAGAAATTTCACAACCCTAGAAACCCTAGGTTACAAAATTTACATAGGTTAATCTTTGGACATAAACCCTAAAACGTAAATCTAAAACCCTATTTACCCTAATTTACATAAACCTAAAATGGACTATTTACCCTAATTTGCGTAAAACTAAAATGGGCTATAGATAGACTATGTGCAATATGGATAGAGCTAGACACATAAATGTTATTAAATCAAATAAATATTAAAATGTGAAACATGAATGATTTCTACCCATTTCTCTTATTTGGATGAGACCCTTTGTGAATTATGTAAGGATGCATTATGATCATATTTAAGCCTTAATTTATAGGATGTTATTCATAAGATCTATAGGACAAGTGTGTAATCTAATTCCTATTTTAACTCTCATGTGTAGTGGCATTGTTCTAGATTAGGAAAACAAAATGTTGTACTTTCTCTAAACTAGTGTATCAAAGCTAACTTGTAGCATGAACATTTCAATTTTGAATTTAATTCAAATTACTTTTTTGAGAAACTTGTAGTTTAGGGTTGAGGGTTTAGATATCCTCTTCCTTTTTAAATCATCCAAGAGTGCTTAGAGGTCCATATAGGTTCAAAATCCATCATAACTCAACAACTTACTTATAATTGAAATCTAAAATTCCTAATTGTTGATATATTGAAGCTATTCCTAGAATGTCACATATTTTATTCAAAGCACTAAGTTTAGGTGGTAGGGTTTCTCATTTACTTGTAAAAATTTATTCATGTGTCTTTTATATGTTTTCATGTCATCAAATCTCTAAATCTAAACCCTAAACCCTTATTTAGCATTCATTTTGTTGTAGGACCTTATAATTAAATTTGGTTTCCTTTCAATTCTATAACCAAAGGTTTATTTTCTAAGATTATTTATTTATTGAATTGATTAATTGATTCCTCACTTAGTGACAGTTAGGTTCTTTTTTTGAAAAGCCATGCACATCTAGAATTTATATAAATATTCAAAGGAAGAGTCTATGTCATAGAAACGTTTCAAAAAATATATGATTAGAAAAAAAATTGGGTCTAGGGTTTAGGGTTTAGATCTCCTCTTCCTTTTTAAATCATCCAAGAGTGCTTGGAGGTCCAAATAGGTTCAAAATCCATCATGTGTCTTCTATATGTTTTCATGTCATCAAATCTCTAAATCTAAACCCTAAACCCTTATTTAACATTCATTTTGTTGTAGGACCTTAAAATTAAATTTGGTTACCTTAGGCAACTCCACCAAATTTTATTCCCTTAAGCCATGGAACATTTTTTCCTAGTCCACCTTACTAGACATAGATCCCCTTAAGCCATCCTATCACCCTAAATCGTAAATCGATGTCTTAAGGGGTCCTAATATGACATTTCTTAAGGGATCAAAGAAGTTCTCAAAATTTGGTGAGTAGAGCTCAAGCTCATCTTTGTTTATTTTGTACATTGCAATTAGGTCACTAGCATATATCTATGTGTCCCTTTGAATGTATTCTATTAATTTTTCATTCTTATATTTAGTATTATTTGAAAACAATGAATGAGATTATAAATTTTAATGTTAGTGTTAAACTTATAATTTATTCTTAACTACTTTGTCCCACTATAGAGATCTTGTGTCTCTTAGATGAGTTCTTGAGAGTTAGTTAGGCCAACTTGTACAGTGAAGTTGAAATAAAGAGATTGTGTAAGAGTTATTATCTATTTTAGGATGGGTCAACACATGTGAGAGTCATAAAAAATTACTTACCATAGTATTTTCATGCATTATTAGTGATTGTGGTGTTGCCATTTTGTTATTTCCTAGGAATCCTTATGTCCATATATTGGATTCTTGGGGTAGAAGATGTATGCAATTTATCTTATAGAGTTATTCTATCCTTTTTTTTAATAGGATTAGGATTTTTGATATCATTGTTGTATTCTATAGAATCCCTATGAGTATATTATAACCATAAATCATCTAACAATGCATTGAGTTGTGTGGTAAATTAGAGGATAGTTATTCTTGAAATAGGATTCATAAAGTATATTTATATCTCTTTCCTTCTTATAGTTGCATATATTCTTATTTCTCTCTTTTTTCATGTTGGGTTCTTGCTTTTGGCTTCTTAGTTACATGAGAAAGTACTAGTTGTTTTGAATACTATTTAAAGTCTTATGTTGGTTTCAGTCTTTAAATCCATGGTTAAATAGAAGAATTGGATTATTGAACCCTCATTACATGTTAGTTGTAGAGTTGATCTCTTAGTGACCTAGAAGCTCCCAAAAAACCTTGTTCTTCTATTTGGATGTACAAAGTGATGGTTGTGGAATATTTTGGTTGCTTAAATTTCCTAGATAACCCTCTAGCATTTTTAGATATTTGTACTTGCATGTTATAGATTCATGATATTTGTACTTGCATTTTTCTGATTGTTGAGAATGAATAATTTTTCCTTCACTTTGGGATTAGCTAGACCTAGGAGAGTATTCCTAGAGGTAGCCTTTAACAATATTTAATCACAAATAAAGATATATAAAATATAAAAAACTATAATAGTATCTATATACATGAAATTTGAAAATTTAGATAAATCAATTTATGTCCTCGGATTTAATTAAATTTTGTCATACTTGATTAATACATCTATTCATTTTGAATTGTATGACCTTAAAATGAAATTTGGTTGCCTTAGGCAACTTCACCAAATTTTATTCCCTTAAGCCATGGACCATTTTGTCCTTGGACCTTACTACACATAGATCCCCTTAAGCCATCCTATACCCTAAATCATAAATCGATGTCTTAAGGGGGAATTTGACATTTCTTAAGGGGATAAATTTGGTGAATATATCTATGTGTCCCTTTCAATGTCTTCTATTAATTTTTCATTCTTATCTTTAGTATTATTTGAAAATAATGAATGAGATTAAATTAATTTTAATAAAACCCCATAATTTCATAAATCTACCCTTCATATTAACAACCCCACACTGGACTCAATTTAATGTGTGTACATGCTATGAATTTTTAATGTTATGGATTTTATAATGTTATAAATCAAATGGTCTTCAAATGAAATATATTTTTAATTTGTGCATGTTCAATGTGATTTTTAAATAACTTTCAAATTGTGTGCATTATTTAATTAGTTTGTTGATATATATTTTTTAATTGTTTAACATGCAATTGCCATATCATTGCTCACATGGATCCATTGTTTAATTTAGAGGATTTTATGCACAATCAAGAAATTCCTATAGATCCCATACATCCCAATCCACCACATGACATGAACATAACCCTAACACATCTCCACATTCTCCACCACCTAACCCCCCACCCCCTCCTGTAGTTGATGAAGATCAATTAAGAGAGAATATCCGAGCAAACCTCATTGTCATTCAAAGAAATATAGATCTCATAAAAAATGAGCCTAGAGTCCCTCCCCATCTCGCATGGTTTGCATCTACGATGCAAACTATTGTCAATAAGTGTTTGGTGTAGACGCATGATCACGTGATGCCTGAAACTCAATATGATCATCGTGTGCATATGTCGAATGTTGTAGATCTGGACTCACCTTTTGGACAGGTACTTAAACCAATATATATTAAATAATTTGTGTGGATATATATCTAATTTAATTTGAATTTGTACACATGTGTGATTTGATATATTATATCTAGATGCAGGGAGGTCATACAATACTTAGTACTGACCAACCACAAGTTACAGTGGTGAGCGCTCCTGAGACATCATCAACTCAGGTGCGTGCTTTCAAAAGTTTTTTAAGTTTAAATTAAATAGACATCATAGATCTAATTTAATTTTTCATTTACATACACATGTGTCAATGATCTATACGAACTGTTGTACATCTATATGCAAGAATTTCATGAGATACCCATGGCAGGCCGTGCACCTGAGACATCATTGGCATTTATGCATGGGAAATCTCAGGTGTGTGATCATGAGGTCATATCATTCAAGGTTGTAAACTTTACTTTAAATCTCCTATACAATTTTTACAGACCTTTTAAATATATATATATATATATATATATATATATTCGAGGTTTTCACATATTGTTTGCTTTATATGAATATGCAGGATATAGTAGATTAGGCATTTGCATCTTCTCAAGTGACAATTATGCTACCCGTTGAAGAAAATATGCCAGTTACAAATTCACATGATCATATGGTAATTTATGCATACTAGAAATCATTTTTACTATATAAATACTAGATATTTAATTAAATTTATTTTTATCTAAAAGTTTATATTTTCAAGTTTAAATATGTTTAATTATATCAAAATTTCTAAATAAATTTAAATCTAATTTCAAGTTTCTTGTACTCTTTTACAGCATGATGCGGGTACATCTAGTCAACATGGAACAAAGAGGAGACTTGATTTGATCGATCAGCCTGAAAGTTAGATGGTTTTATATTTTATGGACTATAGATCTCTAGTTTTATTTAAATATATGTGTTGGACTTGACATATAAATTTTATGGACTATCTATCTCTAGTTTTACTTTGAACATGTTATTATCATATTTGTGTTTATTTATATTAGTTGACTTTAATATGATGATTATATATGCAGTCAATTATGATATCTTGTTATGTTCATTTTCATGATTATATGCACTCATACATTAGACTATTTATATTTTATCTAATTTTCAAGTATTATATGCACTATATAAATTCTTATCTAGAATCAAATTTAATATATATAATTTATGATATGGTTAGGTGACAAATTAAAACATTCCTTAAATAGTTTAGATCATATTCATAATAAATTAAGGGTAGGTAATTTTAACTATTTTCCAATTAGATAACAAATATTTGAATCAATAAACAAAAAAAACATCTCCTTGTATGTATAAAATGTATAATCTATACAATTGAATAATTATATAAAATGTGGTAAATACAAGACATGAAATGTATAATCTATAAAATTGGAACAAGATATTTAAAAAGTGACATTGAACAAACATATATAATGTATATCAAGATGTTTATTACAACTATATAATGTGATGAAACATAAAATGTGCATGTATTCTAATTAAAACTTATCAACTTTTAGGTAGTAAAATTAGCATTTATAGTCTCTTGATAAAATAATTTTCGGTTCAACAATCACTTAAATGGTCGACTTGATGAAACCATAAAATAATTAATATGATAACTACAATTTTATGAGTCATTTGAAAAAAAAATTCATACGAGAAAAAAAGATAGTATATAATGGAAATTCATACAAATTCAAAGATGTTTTCCATAGGATGGATTAAAGGGGACCTAAGGATATGTAAGCAAGGGTCTTAAGAGAGTGGCTTAAGGGGAGTTAAGAGGATGGTTTAAGAGGATTCATCTCATGAACCCTAAGATATGGCTTAACAGGTCCTAAGAGGATGGCTTAAGGGGAATTATGAGAGTCCTTTAATAGGATGGCTTAAGGGGATGTAAGAGGGTGGATTAAGGGGAGTTGATAAAATGACTCAAGGGGATGTAAGAGAGTGGATTAAGGGGATGCAAGAGGGTGGATTAAGGGGAGTTGATAGAATGAATTAAAGGGATGTAAGATAGTGGATTAAGGGGATGCGTGTCATGAACCTTACAATATGGATATTAATAGGCCCTCAGAGGATGGCTTAAGGGGAATTTTGAGAGTCCTTTAAGAGGATGACAGGGGATGTGAAGGGTGGATTAAGGAGTTGATAAAATGACTCAAAGGGATGTAAGAAAGTGGATTAAGGGATGCAGAGGTGGATTAAGGGGAGTTGATAGAATGGATTAAAGGGATGTGAATAGAGTGGATGGGGATGCGTGTCATGAACCTTACAATATGGATATTAATAGACCCTAAGAGGATGGCTTAAGGGGAATTATGAGAGTCCTTTAATAGGATGGCTTAGGGGGATGTAAGAGGGTGGATTAAGGGGAGTTAATAAAATGACTCAAGGATGTAGAGAAATTGGATTAAGGGGATGTAGAGGGTGGATTAAGGGGTTGATAGAATGGATTAAAGGGATGTAAGAATAGTAGTTAAGGGGATGCATGGACCATAGACCTTACAATATGGATAGCGGGCCTAAGAGGATGATTAAGGGAATTATAGAGTCCTTTAAGAGGATGACAGGGACAAGAGGGTGGATTAAGGGGAGTTGATAAAATGACTCAAGGGATGTAAGAGAGTGGATTAAGGGGAGTTGATAGAATGGATTAAAGGGATGTAAGATAGTGGATTAAGGGGATGCATGTCATGAACCTTAAAATATGGATATTAATAGGCCCTAAGAGGATGGCTTAAAGAATTATAGAGTCCTTTAGAGGAGGCTTAAGGGGATGTAAGAGGGTGGATTAAGGGGAGTTGATAAAATGACTCAAAGGGATGTAAGAGAGTGGATTAAGGGGATGTAAGAGGGTGGATTAAGGGGAGTTGATAGAATGGATTAAAGGGATGTAAGATAGTGGATTAAGGGGATGCATGTCGTGAACCTTACAATATGGATATTAATAGGCCCTAAGAGGATGGCTTAAGGGGAATTATGAGAGCCCTTTTAAGAGGATGGCTTAAGGGGATGTAAGAGGGTGGATTAAGGGGAGTTGATAGAATGACTTGAAGGGATGCAAGAGGGTGGATTAAGGGGAGTTGAGATAATGAATTTATACTATCAATTAAATGTATCTATAACTATAAATAGTTACCTATCTATATATTTGAATTCCATTGTAATATATGTGCATCTCCTCTCTTATTTGTAAAGCATCTAATTTTGGGGGACCTGAAACAAAAAATGATATAAAACTTTAATTAGGAAATGATTAAATACAAATATATATATCAATTAACTATATAAACAACTAGATATACTTACCAATATTTATTTATTTTGTTGTACCATCTGCATCCTCTCTCTTTTTTAATGCATCTATGATTGTCTCGTGATCATCCATTGAAAGTGTCCATAAAACTTTATTAGCAGGGCTCCCTTGATATCTAACTAGTTTTATATTGGTTGCCAAAATCAAATGTGAATAATGTATAACCTTCTTGTGTCTTTCATAATCTTCAAATGCAAGCAAGCCATTCTTTCTCATCAAATATTTTTGAATCCAAGTGCCAACAACAACCACTGAACCAGTTGGATACTCAAAGTTGTCATCATCCACTCTAGGATGTGCCAACTTATGTTTTCTCTCAACACATCTAGCCAACCAGTAATCTATCTCCTCTTCATTCCCCTCAGGTGCAACAACGGTATACACATGTCCTGCAAAAATAAATACAAAATTCAATAAAAAGTGACTTATATTTAATTCACATATAAACATACATACATACAAAATTCAACTCAATAAATAATGTACCTTCTTGTACAAGATCCGAAACACGATCATAATCATCTGATGTAAACACTTGATTATCTTCAATTATCATTCCATGTTGAACATTTGTAGATGTAGGCATTAAGGCTCTTTGTTGCCATTGTTCGACCCATTCCATATTTTCACATGCCTCCCAATCACCTGCAATACAAAATTGACAAAAACATGCCAACTCCCTTGTCCATATTGTCCATGTGTTTGCATTTGAACTCTTAAACGAATGCCATTTTGCAGATCCATTAATTGTTTCACAATCTTGTCGAGAAAAAATATCATTTTCTTCAACTAACCAAAAGAAGCGTCGAATTATTGAGCTCTCACTTGTTCTTGTAGATAATTTGGTATTGCACCAATCTACAATTGCACATGCATCTCTAAATTTCAGCATCCTCAAATTTAGTTGCTCTCTAGCAAGAGCTCTTTTCACACATGCACTTTTGCTCCGCTCGTGTTCTCCCCTTACCATGACTTCAAAACTCCATATGTGTTGGATATTATTTTCTATAGACTCTACTTAACCAATAAAACATTCTAGCATTTTGAGATTGACATGTGCAGATATCGACCATATGAGATGTTCTACAGCATTTGAATTCCTCTCTCTTTAAATTTTTTATAAAATACATCAAAACAATATTGTACAAACTCATATGAATGTAATTGATTATCACTTACATAAAATGGTAATATCTCAAAATTATTATATTATCTTATGTACTATCTTTTGCATGTCTATAAACAATGTGAACAAATATAGCTACTTGCATTGAATTATAATACTGTGATTGAATTTCTTCTTGTGGAGCAAGAGTATAATTTTCAGCAAAATCAACAACTGACAATATACTTCCAATTAGGAATGTGTTTTTACATAAACGAAATTGATTATCAAGCCAATGAGCATTATGAGAGTGTTGAACATATTTAGGTACAAACTTTTCTTTAAATTCATTAATAAAAGCATTCACACTAACTTTTTTCCACAATTAGCTCAACACGTTTTCCAGTTTTTCCATCTTTTTTTAAAGAATACTCAACACATTTTAAATTTTTTTTTACATCCACTAATTGTTGGCTCCAAATTCATCTAAACTACTTTCATGCATACATTCTCCTAATAATGAAAAGTTATCTATCGCATTAAGCAAAAACAAAGTACTTTTAAAAAAAAAAAATAAATGAGTTTCCATTTAAAGAGGGATCACAAAACAAACCTGCTATAAAATCTTTGATTCTTTCAGGTGGCATATTAATGCCACAAATGTCTTGCATAATTTGGTTAGCATGCAAAGTGCATTGTATATATCAAAATATATCATAATAATAATGAAATTATGCATGAGTCTTACAACAACAAGAGATTCGTTGCTTATTAATTCTAACATACCAAGGTTTACACTTTTCGAATGATCTTTGACTTATGTTAATATTCAATGGTAAGATTGAAGCATCTAAAAAAAATTTATATAATTCGGTTTGAGTCATATCTAAGAGATACTTTGGATGAGGTTCACGAATTTTGGAACCCACCCTTAATTTTAAGACATCTCTAATGTTAGGTGATACTCTTGTATTATCATGCCAAAATTTATGGATTAAATATTTAATTTCATTAGTTAATTTCATATATGATCTTGGGAGTCTACCACTAAAACTCCAACATTGATTAATAGGAT
>VDFB02367760.1:0-128959 GCA_007258455.2 Sequoia sempervirens
GCGTTATACGGTGTGCGTCACTTTTTAAAAATGTTGTTTTCTAAAAAAAACCAGTTTTCGTGGGAGATGGAAAAAGAAGTGCAATCTAATTCCAAAAATTTTGAAAAAAATATTTTTAGAATCTATAGACAAAATGTGACGAGACTCTAGTTTGCATCATCTTCAAATCCTTCACATTTTAGCTACTATAGCTGCCCAAATGTGAAGATTTAGTTAAAAATAATAATTTCAATGTCTAATTTGGCCAAAAATGTCTAATTTGGCCAAAAATTATAAAACACTATTGTGGGATCACCCTTAACACACTATTATCATGATCATATATATCATGGTGCATAATATCCAATGTTGCAACAAAAATTGGTTTCTCATTGCATGGAAATTGCTTTCCTAGCATACATCTATCCTCCATCCTATCCAATCATCATACATCATGTCACTCTCATTGTCTCTATCCTCATCCTTCCATATCATATCATATGTATATACATGCAACTATCTCCACCGACCTTCCTTTTATCCATTCAACTCCCCTCCCATCTATTTTTCATCCCTTAGGTCCAGTTCTCCTTTTAAGAGACCACTCAAGTCTTGCCAACCTCCTAGTATTTAAGGGGCATCTCTAACCAACTTTCTATCATTGTTTCCTAACCCCCATTCTTCTAAATGACTAGGGCATCATACCACCAATTTTATCTCATTGAGTGTCTATATTTATCTTCTTTGAAACAATGTTACTTCTCTTAGTCACAACATCATCTCAAAGAGGGGAAACTATAAACACTCCTAATAAGCTCTATTTCTTTTGCATTTCTTCATCACTAATTAATTAAATAAATCATATTTAGTTAATGAATTAGGTTAAGAATTTATCACTAGCTAATTAATTTATTTTTTTAATTATTTCAACTAATTCTTGCCATTAGTTAATTAAATAAATCCTATTTATTTAATTAATATATTCTAACCTTCTTCTATTTGATTAATTAAAAAAGACATTCTTATTTTATTAAGCTAATCTACTTTCCTCTAATTTTGTCAAACTTAAAAATAAAAAATCATTTCCATTCCACTAAAATATAATTTAATAATCACCTTTCCATCCTCACCATTCATTCAAAATCTAAAAGTATCTTAACCATCCATTTTCACACACATCTTCTTATTAACTTTCCCTTCTCACTCACTTCTGCATATGTGAATTTCCCACCTCCATTCAAAACAAATAGATCTCCACACTCTGTTCCATGATTCAATCATGTCCATCAATTTGTCATTTTTGAATCATGTCCATCAATTTGTCATTTTTTTACACTTCTATATGTTTGCATCTCCCCCCTCCACATATTTTAAGATAATCTCCATGCTCCATTATTTCAACTTCATCCTTTCCTTTCACTTGTTATCAACCTAGCTTGTAAATTCATTCAAGTCAATTCTCGCCCTTAATGTCACAATCAAATCCTCCCTCCATGCTCTATTGAAATTGAGAAAAAAATAGCATGAAGCTCAAACACATAATTTAGTCATTCGTCGTCAACTTTGACATTATTACATTCTATGGCTTTGTATATACATTCAACCTACTAATTATACAAACCACCTAACAATTAACTAATAACCACCATCTATTAAATTAATATTGATATGTTAATTAATTTATTACAAATTTTGCACTATTTATTTCCTAAGACCCCCTTTAATGCTAGCATATAAATTTTTATTCTAAGAATGCATTTATGTATTGATGGTTGATCTTGAAAAATTGTCACCTTCATCTTCAATATTCTTGTAGTTCAACTATTTCATGTTCTTTCAATAAAAAAAATCTTCATTTTTTCCTCAATGTTGGTTTTCAACAGTAATACACCATTACAATAGTATTTTTACACTTCATAGATAATTCAAAAACTAGTTGTTGTACACAAACCTAAGCTTTCGAAATATACATTCCTAAAATGTTCTTGTCATTGAGGTTTAATTTTCCAACTAGAAGCAACAACATGTATAAGGTGTAATTCTTTAAATTTGGTACCTTTGTTCTTCACTAAAACTAAAGATTCGCAATCCTTGTTGCTGTCATTGTTAATACTCTTCAATTTGGCCTTTCCCAATTGACACTCAAACAAATGAAACCCAACTAGGGTTTTCTCCATGATGGTATTGAATGAAGAAATATAAAAAAACACATTGAAATATATAAAACACAAAATATTAACACACCATGATGCTGCACAACTTCTATTGCTTCATCAAAAACATTTACATCATGGCTCTTTTATAGAGGAGTTTAGGTTTTACAAGAAAAATCTAGAATATGCATACTACAGAAAAAAATAACAAAATTCTAGTTTATTTCTACTTATAATAGATACTACTAATGCGAAATTATAGTTTTTGTTTACACAACACTAATTTAGCAGATTCTAAACAATGCAGGAAAAATTAGAAATTTCCTTCCAACACTCCCCCCTTAATTTCAACCATAAATTTCTTTCAGCTTCTCCAACAAGTCTTCAGACTCACTCATTTTGTTTACTTGTATAATTAATTCAAACCATCTTCAAAATTTTCTTACTATCAACTCTCACCAATTCTTTCCAACTACGATAGTCCATCAAACTTTGATCTTCAAATTTTCAGAACTTCAAATTGGAATCTTCTCGCTATTTATAGCTTTCAACTTTGCATGACGTCTTACAAGGTGAACAAATCTCTTTTGACTGCTATCTTCTTTTCCATACAAACATTTGTATTTGAACAAATTTTTCAACATATTTGTAAAATTTTGCCAATCTGGCCCATAATTCCATCCACAATTTATTTTCATGCAACCTATCAAAAATTCACCTAAGTTACACTTCCTTTGGCAAACACATTTTTTCTTAATGATTTTTCAAACCACAAAATTTGCACGGATGTAGATCCCAACATGTATCTTTCACATGACTTTCCCTTATACAATGTGAACATTGATGCATTTCTTGAACAAATTTTCTTGATCCTATAAAATTTTCTTTACCTGTAATATATCCGACACCTTCATATTTTGGTCTCAGGGTATGTGCACGATCATCATGGAAAAAATAGGCCCTTAAGTGGCAAAAAAATTAGAAAAATCATAGCTAGGCAACTTGACGTAAAAATTTCAATAAGTTATCTATATTATTTCAAAAATATGTAAGAATAGAATCTATAGCAAATTGAGATATAGTTTTTAAACTACTAGGTTTATTTAAAAAAAAATCTATTTGGTGAAAATTTGAAATTTCAATGCATAGTACTTAAATTTTAGGGAAAAATAAGTAGGTGTCTATCTAACCAACCCCTAACCACAATAAAATGAAGTGTATAAGATTTTAGATATAAATTAGATGACTCATTTACGGATGTGATGCATATTTTTTTTGTAATTTTTTTCTAAGTAAATAATTAATTGTATTTTTTTATTACAACTTTTAAAAAATATAAAACTTCATTATGTCGACCACCTTAACTTGGTCAAAACTTCATGAAATTCATTTTTTATTTTTTAATCCTATAGTATACAAAGCATAGAATGTGGCTATGTTTTAGATTCAAAAGAGTGATACGTTTAGAAGCTATAGATGTTTTTCAATGACCTATCAATAAGGACTTTAGTAAGTAATTCAAATAAAAATGAATAATAACTATTTATTAAATTCAAAGTAAAGAATGAATTTATATTGGTGGAAAGATGAGAATATCCTTTAAAAACCCTTTTTGTTTCATCAATTTTGGGTAAAAAAAAGGTCGTCAGCCACATGGGCCATCATATCACTTACATATTGCCACTTTTTGGCCCATCATGATCCTGCACATACCCCTCATAACCGCCTCAATTGACTCTTTTCTTCCTTGTGCACTCTTTCCTAATCCTTGTCCTTTGTAACCCATTCTTTTCATAATTTTTAAACCAACATTACTAGCAACATTTGCATTATCATCACCATCCTTGTTGCCGCTGTTGTTAATACTCTTCAATTTGGCCTTTCCCAATTAACACTCAAACAAATGACACCCAACTAGGGTTCTCTCCAAGCATCGCCGGCCCCTTTTGTTCCTCCTCCTCCTGCATGCATATAACTGCCATTATTATTGTCACAATTACCTTTGCATTTAATTTATTTTGCTCTCCTTCCTCTTCATCTTAAAGAATGTCACTTAGTGAAATGAGTGGGAATTGGCTACCCAACCTACAAAACCATATGGGGCATTAAATGGCGATGGCCTGCCATGGTCATCCATGTCTGACATGTTGTACTATGAGCTACATAACGGTTTGTTAGATTTACTTGGGAAAAACAATTTTGAGGCCCACATAAAAGTAATTAATTTTGATGGATTTTTTTTAACTCCCATTTATTTTTGCTAACTATTTTCCAATACTCTAGAACTTAAAAAAAAACATAGTTCCATTTTTAATTTTTATATATACCATATGTTATATATATTATTTAAATTTATATTATATATGGATATTAATATATTATATTCATATATTATATAATACCATTATAGTATAATATATTAATTTCCATATATAATATAAATTTAAATAATATATGATTAACTATAAAACCCTAAAAAAACATAGTTTCATTTTTAATTTTTATATATAGCATATGTTATATATATTATTTAAATTTATATTATATATATGGATATAAATATATTATATTATAATATTATATATAAGATTACATAATATATAATAACATAATAACATAATATAATATATTAATATCCACATATAATATAAATTTAAATAATTAATATAATAATTAATATATATATATATATATATTAAAAATAGAACTAAAAATATTAGGATTTTATAGTTAATCATATATATTATTTAAATTTATATTATATATAGATAATAATATATTAAACTGTGTTACATTATATAGATATTGTATAATATTATATAACATAATATAATATATTAATATCCATATATAATATAAATTTAAATAATTAATATATATATATTAAAAACAGACCTAAAAATATTAGGATTTTATAGTTAATCATATATTATTTAAATTTATATTATATATAGATATTAATCTATTATATTATAATGGTATTATATAATATATGAATATAATATATTAATATCCTTATATAATATAAATTTAAATAATATATATAACATATGGTATATATAAAAATTAAAAATAGAACTATGTTTTTTTTTTAGGGTTTTATAGATAATCATATATATTATTTAAATTTATATTATAACATCGGTATTATATAATATATGAATATAATATATTAATATATATATATATATATATAACATAAATTTAAATAATATATATAACATATGTTATATATAAAAATAAAAAATGGAACTATGTTTTTTTTAGGGTTTTATAGTTAATCATATATATTATTTAAATTTATATTAAATATGAATATTAATATATTAGATTACAATGGTATTATTTAATATATGAATATAATATATTAATATCCACATATAAGATAAATTTAAATAATATATATAACATATGTTATATATAAAATTAAAAATGGAACTATGTTTCTTTTAGGGTTTTATAGTTAATCATATATATTATTTAAATTTATATTATATATGGATATTAATATATTATATTATAATGGTATTATATAATATATGAATATAAAATATTAATATCTATATATAATATAAATTTAAATAATATATATAACATATGGTATATATAAAAAAATATATATATAAATTAAAACTAGCAATTGCACCTTGCTGTACAATGGGTACGCTGAAGAGGTGTGGAAGGTCAATTAGGGAAAATTTTGGTATATTTCTTTGCATATATTTTGTAGTACATGAGGTTAGTCAGTAGATCATTTAGAATTTGATGTTGTTTGTGCAAGAAAGGTTTCAATGGAGAAGTGATAGTTACAAATTAACTATGCATCCTCTTAAATGGATCCAAACATGACTAAAACAAAACCTCTAAATAGGAAGATACTCAATCTCCATTACCAACATGCTCATGTTATGTTGGCAATAGAGAGAGAGAGGGGGGGAAATAGAGTGGGGAGAGGGATATAATGATGGGCATATAGAGGGGGAAAGAGTGAGAGAGAGAGGGGTAAGGAGATATAGATAGAGATGAAGATAGATATGGAGATGGATATGGAGATGGAGATGGAGATGGAGATGCATATGGAAAGAGGGATATTAAGAGAGGGGGAGGAAGATATAAAGAGAGATAGAGATGGAATAAACAAATATATAGAGAGGGAGAGAGGGATAGATATATGTGTAGAGAGAGATGGAGAGATAGAGATGGAGAGGTAAATATATATAGATATGGAGGTCTAGGAAGAGGGAGAGGAAGAGAGAGATGAATGGATAGAGAGAGGGAGACCTGTCTAGAGATAAGAGGGGGAGAGAGGAAGAGGGAGAGAAATAGATAGAGAGATAGAGAGGTAGAGAGAGATAAATATATATAGATAAGGAGATAGAGAAGGAGAGTTAGAGAGGAAGAATAGAGAGATATAGAGGAAGAGATAGAGATATAAGGACATATAGAGAGAGGGGGAGAGGGAGAGACAAAGAAAAATAAATAGAAGTAAAGAAAGAAAAATAGAAATAGAGAGAGGAAGAGAGAAATGGGGGGGAGAGAGAGAGAGAGGGAGAGACAAAGATATATGTGAATAATAAGAGAGATAGAGATATATGGGAAGAGAAAGGGAGAGGTAGAGGTAGAGAGATAGACAAGGGATAGGTAGGGAGTGAGGGAGGGAGAGATGAGGGGAGATAAAGAGGGATAGATAGAGAGAGTGAGGGAGAGAAATGGAGAGATATATGTAGAGGAGGGAGAGAGAGAAGAGGGGGAGACATGGAGAGAGATGGGTATAGAGGGAGAGATAACTCAGTATAAAGAGAGGGAGAGGTATGGATAATGAGATATAGATAAAGAGAGAGAGAAGAGGGAGAGGAATGGAGAGAGATGGGTATAGAGGGAGAGATAACTCAGTATAAAGAGAGGGAGAGGTAGAGATAATAGGATATAGATAAAGAGAGGAAGGGAAAGATGAGGAGATAAAGATAAAGGGGGCAAGGGTGATAGAGATAAGAGATAGAGAGAGGTATAGAGAGAGAGGGAGAGAGATGAAGAGGGGGACGATGGAGAGATAGATATAGATATAGGGAGGGAGAAACAAGGAGTGTGTGTATATGAGAGAGAGAGAGATATGGAGAGAGATGGAGATGGAGATAGATATCTAAATAGATAGAGAGGGAGGGAGAGGAGGGAAAGGAAGGGAGAGAAATAGAGAAAGGAGAGAGGATAAACTTAGAGATATATAAAGAGTGATTGATAGGGAGAGGGAGAGAAAGGGAGAGATAAAGATAGAAAGAGAGAGAGATAGAGAGATAACAATCACACTTTGGCATACAATGAGTATTTCAAAGATGTGTGGTAGGTCAACTGGAATTTTTTCTCCATTACCAATAGTATTGAATGTTATATTTGCAATAGGGAAAGATAAAGGAGGGGAAGAGGGAGAGAGAGAGGGGGGGGTAAGGAGATAGAGATAGAGTTGAAGATAATAATAAGATTGAGATAAGAAGTGATATATAGAGAGATATGTGGAGAGAGGGAGAGATATAGGGGTAGAGGGATGGAGAGATAATGAGATAGAGATAGAGGAACAAATGGAAGAAGAAATATGGAGATAGAGACAGAGAGACATATTTATTTATATTATTTACAAAACTGCTACATGCAAATAGGTGAAATAGATTGACTATGACTTTATGACTACTTTCCTGATTTGTAAGTTTTATTACAAATTAACTCATATCTAGTAATTAAAATATTACATGTAATTGTTAATTTGACAGACAAATAAAATCATTACACTTTATCTTTCAATGTTCACCTCTCTCACATGATAGATAGACTATCTAAGAATAGCTCCAACTCCAAACTATAAATAAATGATGCTAAGATTAGTAAAAAAATAAAAATAACAAACTCATAATATCTTCTAATCTTTGAAATCGATAATGAACTATTTTTAGTGAAGGGTAAAAATAGTTTTTTTCTAAAGTTACAATTCTAGATGATTCTAATGAAATTTTCATGTAATTTTTTTATTCTAATAAAATTTAGCAAACATCTTGAGACTCCAAAGCTTTAACAATTTGATATTTTTTATCTTTTGAATCTAACAACTCCTCAATATCGCTATAAACTAATAGACTTGTCCCCTTTCATTTTCTTTATATTTCAATTACTGAACATACTTCTTTATTCACTTACATTGAATATATATATCCCCTATGCAATGTGTGATTCTTAACTTGTCCTGAATTGGAATTAGACTTAGAACACACTTTTAGCGAGGATTGTTGATTTTTAATAAGTAGCAGTCTATCTGATAAAGGGGTACCAAACTTTCAAATGTGTGCTCAAGTCTAATTTGGATTCCGACACGACCTCCTCATTCTCATTAACATACTAAAATTCAAAAACATAGTAATTAATTAAACACAATTTCCCAAAAACATACTTCTTTATTCACTGTGGCGCTATTCACTTATGATTGCTAGGTTGTTGTTTTGTCTCGAGCTGACTTCCATGTTTTCTTTGCTAACTGGGCAATGACCTTTTATGAGCTAGGTTTCATAGTTTACTACCTATCCAATTTTTCTAATGGTGGAATTTCCTTGACTTCCCCATAGCTTTTAAATGAGCAAGGGAAAATTTTTGTTTTGTTTTTTTATATTTGAATCTTCTAATGGGCTAGGAGGGTGTGTGGTTGGTAGGTGGCATTCTACAAAGCAATTCACGTGTTGCGTCTCTACCACCACATTTTGCATGCATGTAGGGAGCTCAATAATCTAGGAGCTCTAAAACACCGATATTTTTAGATCTACTTTTCATTTATTGTGAATAGATTGAAGCAGCAGCCATAGTGAGATTGTCCTGCAATCTTTGCCCATTTTTACTTATCAGCATTGTCCACTACATAAGACCATTTGTGCAAAATCTTGAGGTAAGTCACTTGCCATGGTTTGAGCAATTTTTTTTGGTGTGAATCTGCACACATCTAAATCATTTCTAGTTGTTGTTTACTTCGTTCTAAAACAATTATGTTGTTATCATCTAAATGAAGATGGTCTGATAGCTTTGGAAATGATTGCTTTTACAACATCAGCAGTAGCATTCAATGCCGATGGGTTCTATGTTACCATCCTGATCCATTACAATCTTAACCTAATGAAAATTTATGTGGGTTTTGCTTCATATTAGACTTCATGTTGTTGATTGATTTTAATGTTATCAACATCTTCAAGCACTTTTTTGATTCATGTGGCAATGATCTTGCTGCTGCAATCAAAATTTTGAATGAATTACAGTTAGCATCGAATAAGAGAGATTCCTCTTATGGAATAACCTCGTCTGGCGTTTTACGATTTTTCGCTACCGCCTCATATAAACAAAGGCATGGATACTGTTTTTTTATTGCCTTATTTTTGGCTGTTTTTGGCCATTTTTTACTGTGTTTCCCAGTGCTATTGGTTTTCTCTCCTCCAAACTCTTCCTCGCTGGTATTGACCTTTCACTTCTCCAATTTGGCGAGCTACAGCCTGAAAATAAGTTTCTTCTCCAATTTGGCGAGCTGCAGCCTGAAAATAAGGTTTCCACGAGGGTTTTAGAGTATTTGCTCTGCAGACTTCTTCAGCTTTGAACTCTGCAACACATAACCCACCTGTATTTTTGTAATGGATTAGGATGGTAACATAGAACCCACCGGTATTGAATGGATACTAGCTACTGTTGATGCTGTATCTCTTAGGTGGAGCTATTAATGTCTTAGAGGAGTAAAAGCTCGGCTATTGTAGCGCAGGCTGGGAAAATAGCGGAGCTGATATCTCTGCCGGAAAAATGTTAACAGTAAAGGAAATTTAACTGACAAAGCAAAAAAGTAACCGTCAAATTCATCACCGGCACTGTAAAAACTAACAATCAATCAATTCAATTCAATCGTCTCCGGACGTGACAGAGTCATTGATCGAGCAAATTAGCTTGGTCTACTTCAAATAGGTAACGTTGAACTTTAACTATGCATCGGGGAGCGGGAGATAAGATATGCTTGGAACAACAGAGATAAAAGAGTGACCTAAATAATTAATGGCTACGATCACTTTGATCGTCTCCGGAAAGCAATGAGTCGTTGATCGCATGTTTTAAGTTGGGCATGTTCATAGTGGATACGCCTTCAGCATAAAATAGAACTATGTTTTTTTTTATAAGTTCTAGAGTATTGGAAAATGGTTAGCGAAAATAAATGCGAGTTAAAAAAAAATTCCATCAAAATTGTTTTTGTGCAGGTCTCAAAATTGTTTTTCCCGAAAAATCTGACAAACCTTTATGCAGCGTACAGTAAGCGTGTCAGACATGGATGACCATGGCAGGCCATCACCATCGGATGCCCCATGTGGTTTTGTAGGCTGGGTAGCCAGTGCCAAATGAGTGTCGACTATGTCATATGATATGGCATATGATAATACAGTCCACTTTGCTCGTACTCTCATCTGAGTGGTGGTTTTTTCTTCACCCACATTAAACATTTTTTTAGAATGATGTAAGTTTACCCTGTAGATTTCCCCAAACCATTTGATTTGTCACCTCTTCCACATACCTGCACCGCCTCATCTAGTTTCATCCAAACATTACCTCTCAAACTTTCGTGTGCAGCAAATTAATGAAGTAGGTATCATTCAAAATGTTGAATTACTAATTATTAGTTCGATGCAAGCGAAGTACATTAGCTTTTATTAGTTTGTTGTAATAGAAGTACATTAGCTTTTATTTGAATTAGTTTCAGCGCCGAACGATAGATGTTACACGATTAATAGTTCGAATGGCAGGCACCAACTACAAAGAGAGATCTAATAAGACATGTAAACCGTATTTAATAAGTGTTGTGAGGAAGAAAGAGTTACGGTGTATTCAAGGTCTGATAAGGAAATGGCGATTCTGGCGGAAATTCTAGGGAATGGGAGGACGTTTTTTCAACTCTGGTTTGTAGGAATAACAACTATCATACTCATTCGGGGTTTGTGGGCTCGGATACGATAGCCATTCAGAGGGGCTACGGTGTGGCCGGTTCTGGGCGTGCTCCCCTCGTTGCCTTTTCACTGGGGTCACTTTTACGATTGGCTGACTCATCTTGTTATAGTGAACGGTGGAACTTTCAGGCTTCCGGGCCCTTGGAAATGTCGCCTTTTTACGGCCGACCCTGCAAACATTGAATACCTGCTCAAAAAAAGGTACCACAATTTCGGTAAAGGAGAGATTTTCAAAGAAACGTTTCGCGACATGTTCGGCGACTCAATTCTGCTGCAAGACGGGGAGCCTTTCAAGCGGCTAAGCATGTCTATCGCCAAGGCGCTCTCCTCGCCCGCCTTCCGCGACCATGCGGCCGCCACCCTGCCGGCCGTGATGCAGCAAAATCTTGTTCCCGTGTTCAGCCATGCCTGTGAGAAAGCCGCCGTTATCAACCTGTAAGACATGTTCCACCGACTGGCTTGTTACAACGCATGGCTCTTCGGCGCAGGTGTGGAACTTGATTGCCTGAAACCGGATCTGCCCGAATTTCCCTTCTTGGAGGCCTTCACAGAAGCCATACAGCTGATCATGTTTCGCCTGCTCATGCCGCCGTTTTGATGGAAAATTTTTAGGTACTTAAACGTTTTCTTTCAGTGCCGGCTTCTCAAAGCCAGAGACTTCATCTATGGCTTCTCTAGTCAAGCATGGCAATCTCGTGGGCACAGCTCTCCTGTGGTCGACATATTATCGGCCTTCTTTCAATATGAGGAAGAAAGCGAGCGGTTTTATTCTGACAATAGAAAGTATATGGTCCTTGTGACCCTCATTTTAGCGGGTAAGGATATGATTACGGCGGGCCTGACATGGTTCTTCTGGCTGGTAGCGAAGCATCCCCTTGTTGAAGCCCAGATTTTAGCAGAACTCCGAGAGATCGTGAAAGACAAGAAGAGTCCCGACGATCAGAAGCCGTTTTCTTTTAGCTTCAAAGAAGTAAAGCGGATGGATTACCTGCACGCAGCAGTCACAGAGTCTCTCCGCCTCTACCCACCTATTCCCATTGAGTACACGGCTTCTACAAACGACGATGTTCTGCCCGACGACACACCTGTGGAGAAGGGCGCACAGGTTTTGTATTCGATTTACTCATCCGGCAGGTTGGAGAACATTTGGGGTGAGGACTGCCTGGAATTCAAGCCGGAAAGGTGGATGAAGAACGGTTAGTTTGTGAGGCAATCAGATTCCAAGATTTTAGCGTTCAACGCAGGACCTCGGCGCTGCCTAGGAATGGAATTTGCCTACTGGCAGATGAAGTGGGTTGCCGCTTCCATTCTTATTCGTTATCAAGTGAAGATTGTTGATAAGCATCCTGTGCTTCAAAAATATGGGCTTACGCTTGTCATGAAATATGGTCTGCTTGCAACAATTCACAAAAGAGAAATGACGGATGGTGAGAGTCGCAAATAAAAATAATCTCGCAAGATATCGAAGTATCGCACCTAAACTTCTATGACAACAGTAACATACTAGCTATTTAGTATTGTTTGAGGCTTCTTGAAATGAGTCCTTCAATAAGACTCGCTTCGTGTTATAGTATATATAATATATTGGTAAGACATTTCTTACATAAATTTTCTAAAAATATATTAAGCGATGTTATTTTTGACTGTTTATTTTATTAGTTTTGAATGAAACTTTATTTATTTTATATTTTTTTATTAAAGTGATTTTGTTATTAAATCACATTATTAATATTATGTTTATGATTAAATATTAATATTTGTATGTGTAAATAGTTATCAGATTTAAGATAAAAAAAATAGATTTTTATAGTTATGAGATTTCATGTTGTATTAAATCATTGTAGAACATCTCTTGATATAATTAATTAAATTAAAATTACATATAAAGTGTAACATAAATCCACAAATAAAAAGGAATCAAGTGAATCCCAAAGATAAAAGTAGTATAGTATCCAAATAAATAAATAAATCTTATGAAGCAATCAATCAAAATATGATAAAAATTCAAAGAAGGTAATTTACATTCTCAAATGTGTGTACCATCTTTTCATTTGTTATTAACCCTATAGTCTGAGAGTAAAAGATCTAACATGATGTTAGATTGTTGATTCCCATCCCAAAACTATGATCAACAATCCAAAATATGATGCCAAAACATCATAAACTAAAGTCCACATTTCAAAATCTAAATCCACCACCAATCACCCCACATATATTGGCAGAACCATAAAATATTTATGGTTTAAGGGTACCTTTCTTGAAATGTCTAGATTTAGAAGAAGCTACCTCAAGGAAATAAATGAAGTTTATGTTCATTCTTGTGGAATAATCACTAGGGGAAAGATATTTTCAAAGTAAGTATTTAGAATAGGATAGATCCAAGTAAAAATTTAATAAGTACAAAAGAAAAAATAATAATTAAAAATTTTAAAAGAGTAAAAATAAAAATCCCATCAAATGGTGAAAGCTATTCTTATGGTTCTTTGGAAAAGTACCATGATGAAAAAATATTTCCTGGACATCATGTGTAAACCCATTATCTATTATCTACAAGAACCTACATATGTGGAGAAATCAATTCACCCATACCTAGCCATCCAATCCATTATAGTCACCCTCTTTCCTACTTTTTACCTTAACAAGTATATGGACCAAGTCTTGAAGCATTCTTGTGGAAACATCTTGATCTATCCAATCTTATTTAGTGAGCACTTTAACATAATATCACATCTAGTACATCACCAAATCAACACTATTCTTGAAGGCCACATCCCACATTTCATACACCATTTCCATCTAGAATTCTATCATTCATGTCTCTTCTCTATTTCATTGTGCATATTCATTCTCAAACCTACTTTCAAATAGTTCCTAAGAAGTGATGAGTTTCTATGATCAAAATTGCTAAGAGGATGGCCAAAAAAATAAGCGATAAACACATCTCTACTACACTTTAGGCTCTTCAAAATCTAGGGGGTATTCCCTATCATTACACACTAGTTCTATATTGAGTGCAACAAGCTTACTATAATGACAAGTAGATGGGACGTTCATACAATTACATTAAGGATTATTAAGATATTACACAATAATATGATTCACTCGTACCTTTAATTTTTAAGACTGAAAAATGTAAATCAAAAATAAAATTATGCTTCAAAATGTCTTCATTATTGAAAGTTGATGGCTTGGGAGGATTTTCAAAAATTGATTGGTGCCTTTATAGTGAAACATAAATTCATAAAATATTATTACCATTTTTTTTTTGACAACAATGTTCTTAGTGGTTTGTAATATATATCATTGTCTCGCAATGATAAAAATTGTAGATTATGGCTTGCTTAATTATATTTATATTGTGTAAACCTTTATGAATATTATAGTTCCTATTACTATGGTAAAAATATTTAAAATGTCCTATTATTAAATGCACTACACATAACAAGTACTCATTATCTCTTTAAACCCATTGATGCATCTTGTATACATCTTAAGGAATGAATGAACATCAACACATAACCTTATCCAAACATGAACCCAACCAATAGTGTAAAACCACATGATATATACAAGAACTCTAAAGTTACAATTTAGAAGATTAACCATTCTACTATGTCATGCAACCATTACCTCTCAAATTTTTGTGTACAAGAAATTTGGTTGGAGGATCATTTAAATGTTTAAATATTAATTATTACTTTGTTCCAAGAGAGTACATTAGATTGTATTTTAAGTTATTGTAACACCTAATGATAAATAGTATATTAAAAGAATTACACATACCAAACACTCAACTCATTAAACCCATTGATGTATCGTGTATACATCTTAAAGAACAAATGAACATCACAACAAAAATTCATCTATACATGAACCCAATCAATAATGTAAACATCACATGATATATAAGAATGTTAATGTTATAATTTAGAAGATTAACCATTTTACTATGTCATCAAATCATTACCTCCCAAACTTCAATGTATAGGAAACTTGATTGTAGGATCATTTAGATCTTCAAATAATAATTATTACTTTGTTCCAAGAGAGTGCATTAGCTTTTATTTTAAGCTATTGCAACACCTAACGATAAATATTATACTATAAAATGCATTAGCCATACCAATAACTCATTAAATATTTAAACCCATTGATGCATCTTTTATACGTCTTAGGAAATGAATGAACATCACCACATAACCTTATCCAAACATGAACCCAACATCACCACATAACCTTAGTTGTCTTTTTTATTTATATCATCAATTTAATAAATTTTATTCGTAATTAGTCGATAGGCTATTTGTGTGAACTTTGGTCAGAATTTTCATTAGCCTTGTCAGTTTTTAACCGTTTCGTGTCAGGTTGCCGATAAAAAAAAAAGGTGGTGGATTTTTTTTATTTTTTAATTAAAATTGTTTGGTGCGCCAATAGAGAAGGCTAGCGAAATTAAACGCTAGATGGCATCAACATTAATTGTTGTATGGTTTTCGTGTAGTGGCGATGGTTGTAAGTAACACTTTCCATTTAAAACCTTGGAAAACATAGCGAATGTCTATGCAATTTTTGATAAGGCATTATTGGGTGTTGTTTTGTGGCTTTACCTTTCATCAGAGCTATGAGTGAGGAGGGAAAGCTTTTGTTAAGGTGCAAGTGCAATTATTCATTGTGAATTTTTTGTGAAGGTGGTTGGAAGTTATTTTGTGTTTTTTGCATGGGGAAATGGTTGCAAAAGCAATACAAAAGTGTCGGTTGTGATAATTCTTTGCCCATTTTTTGTAGGCATTGGAAAAAGAAGGGAGTGGAGAGAAAGCAAGTGGGAAGAGGTTCCTTTGAAGCAAGTAGGAAGAGGCATGGGAAGAGGTACATATTGAAAAAACCCTTTCTAGAGTATTTTGAAAATAGTTTATATTATTTTCCAAAGGGTATTATTGATTGATGTTCTCTAGCTTAGGCTATATTGTTTCATTTATGGTTTTTGTGTAGTTGCAATGGTTGGAAGGCAATATTGTTTATTTTTGTGTTGGTTTGTTACTATGAATTCTTGTGTTTTGTGGGTTTTTTCATCTCAGTCACTGTTGAAATCAATATTGTTTCATTTATGGTTCACGTTTTGTGGTGAAGGTCTTGAATCAATTTGTTTCTGTGAGTTTTTGTGTTTGGAGGGGTTTTCCATCTGGGTCACTGTTGAAACCAATATTGTTTCATTTATGGCTTCCATTTTGTGGTGATAGTTGTAACACAATAAAATAGTTAATGTTATAAAGTTTATGTTGTTTTCCATAAGACATTGTTGATTTTTGTTCTCTAGCTTAGGCTATATTATTTCATTTATGGTTTTCATTCAGTGGTGATGGTTGCAACACAATGAAATAGCTAATGTTATATAGTTTATGTTATTTTCCATAGGGTAGTGTTGATTTTTGTTCTCTAGCTTAGGCTATATTGTTTCCTTTTTAATAGTGTGTTGTTGACAAAAGACTATATAGTTTGTTGAAACCAATATTGTTTTATTTATGGTTCACTTTTTGTGGTGATAGTTTTGCAAGGGCTTGTTACTATGAATTTTTGTGTTTTGTTGGTTTTCCCATCTAGGTCACTATTGATACCAATATTGTTTCATTAATGGCTTCCATTTTGTGGTGATAGTTGAAATGCAATAAAATAGTTAATGTTATGCAATTCATGTTGTTTTGCATAAGGTATTGTTGATTGTTATTCTCTAGCTTAGGCTATATTGTTTCATTTATGGCTTTTGTTTTGTGTCAATGGTTACAACGCAATAAAATAGTTAATGTTATAGATTTTATGTTGTTTTCCATAGGGCATTGTTGAGTATTGTTCTCTAGCTTTAGCTATATTGTTTCGTATTCGATTTGCAATACAATAGTAAGTGTTATAGAGTTTATGCTATTATCCATAAGGCACTGTTGACTGTTGGTCTATAGCTTTGGCTATATTGTTTCCTTTCCAATAAGGTGCTATTGAAAAAAAGATTTTTCTAGGTTGATGTTGAAACCATTATTGTTTCATTTAAGGTGTGAGTGTGTATGTATGTATATGCATTTTCTACATGTATCATTAAGGTCATGCATTTATCTATATATAGATATGTCCAGTTTTTAATATCAATATAGTTATTTGTTTCTTGTCTGGTTTGATTGCCACATACTTGTATATCTCCATAATTGATGTTCACTATTTTCAATGTTTTTATGTATGTGTGGGTGTTTATGTGTGTATATGGTCATTTCCAATAAGGTGTTGTTCAACAAATAATTTTCTAGGTTTCTATTGAAACCATTATTGTTTCATTTAAGGCTTCCATTTTGTGGTGATACTTGCAACACTATACAGTTTATATTGTTTCATTTATGGCTTCCGTTTTGTGTCAATGGTTGCAACGCAGTAAAATAGTTAATGTTATAGAGTTTATGTTGTTTTCCATAGGGCATTGTTGAGTGTTGTTCTCTAGCTTTTGTTATATTGTTTCATATTCGATTCGCAATACAATAGTAAATTTTATAGAGTCTATGTTGTTATCCATAAGGAATTGTTGACTGTTGTTCTATAACTTTGGCTATATTGTTTCCTTTTTGATAAGGTGCTGTTGAAAAAAAGAATTTCTTAAAAAAAGAATTTCTTAGGGGTATGTGCAGGATCATGGTATGCCAAAAAGTGGCAATATTTGTAGGGTATGTGGCTGACAACTTTTTTTTCACCCAAAATTAATGAAACGAAAAGGGTTTTTAGAGGAGATTCTCAGCTTTCCAAAAATATAAATTATGATTTAATTTGAATTTAATAAATAATTATTATTCATTTTCTATTATAATTACGACTAAAGTCCTAATCGATAGGTGATTGAAAAACATCTATAACTTTCAAGCGGTATCATATTTTTGAATCAAAAACATGCGTCACATTCTATGCTTTACATACTATAGGATTAAAAAAATAAATTTAAATTTCATGAATTTTTGACCAAGTTAAGGTGGTCATGAGACGAGTTTTATATTTTCTAAAAGTTGTAATAAAAATTCATAATTAATTATTTACTTGGAAAAAATTACAAAAAATATGCATCACATCCAAACATGAGTCCTCTACTTATATATAAAATATTACAAAAAAATATTATCATTTTATTATGGTTAGGGTGGTCAGACAACACTTACTTCTTATTTTTTCCCTGAAATTTAAGTACTCTGCATTGAAATTTCAAATTTTCACCAAATAGATTTTATTTTTTAAATAAACCTAGTATTTTAGAAACTAAATTCAATTTTCTACAAATTCTATTCTTACATATTTTTGAAATAATATAGATAACTTATTCAAATATTTACGTCAAGTTGCCTAACACTGATTTTTCTGAATTTTTTGCCACTTAAGGGCCTGTTTGGCATACCATGATCCTGCACATGCCCTTAGGTTGTTTTTGAGACCATTATTGTTTCATTTAAGGTGTGAGTGTGTATGTCTGTATATGCATTTTCTACATGTATCTTTGAGTTCATTTGTTTATCTATATATAGATATGTCCAACTTTTAATATCAATATAGTTATTTGCTTCTTGTCTGGTTTAATTGCCACATAATCTTATATCTCCACAATTGTTGTTCACTATTTTGAATGTTTATATGTATGTGTGGGTGTGTATTTGTGTATATGGTCATTTCCGTTAAGGTGTTGTTCAACAAATAATTTTCTAGGTTGATGTTGAAACCATTATTGTTTCATTTAAGGCTTCTATTTTGTGATGATGGTTGCAACGCTATATAGTTTATGTTGTTTTCCATAAGGCATTGTTGACCGTCATTCTCTAGCTTTGGCTATATTATTTCATTTTTATACACAATTAAATAGTGCATGTTATAGAGTTTATGTTGTTATCAGTAAGGCATTGTCAACAGTTGTTCTGTAGCTTTAGCTATATTGTTTGATTTTCAATAAGGCATTATTGAAACCAATGTTGTTTCATTTATGCTTTTCGTGTGGTGCTGATGGTTGCAAGAAAATTTAACAAATTATGTTGTCGGGATTGTTTTTTTCCCCCCTTGCATGTGTTTGTTACTGTGAATTCTTTTGTTTTGTGGTTATGCCCATCTAATCCACTATTTAAAAAAAAATGTTGTGTTACGAGCTTGTTTTGTCTTTTTTGGGCATAGCTTCATTAGAATAAAACCTCCTGTCCAAATTTATGCATGAACTAATGTGTTAATTTTTGTTAATTTTTTTGCATTGCGACTAATTGTGGTGCAAAAATTTTTAACACCCAAATGCATCGTACCTTTGAATTTAACATAACATATTGACTAAGGCATGTCTACGAACTTCAAGATATAATAGTATGGTTATGCACCAATAAACCAATAATTAATTCACGATAACTTCATCACAATTAATAACCAACCAATAATAAACGTGATCCCATGTCATGTCTAACTTCAACAAAGTAACAATTTTAAAATGTTCATCAATACCTTCACTATTTATTGGTATATGAAGAATGATCTTCTTTCCATGGTCATCAAGAAAAATTATTTCTTAGTTTTGAAGACACCATGGCCTAATGTTCTTTTATTGTTTTTGATAAAGATGTATAATCTACATAATTAACCCATCCAAACTTTCTTAATCAAAATAATATTTACTTAAAAAAAAAAAACTCTGAAATATCTTTTCCACCAAATTAAGATATCAAATATAATCTAATTCATTTAAAAAAATAAAATAAAAATTATTTATACTAACTAAATATCCAAAACATTATAGAAATATTTCAAACAGAATCCTAATAAAAATATGGCGTTGACATGAACTCAAAATTTATAAAGGACAACGAGCATTTATAAAGGACAGGGTGCTTGCTACATACAGTGAGTTATATGACAACAAGGACGGTACAACCATCAGATGGCATGCACATGGCTTCGTCCATGCCTTTTTGTAGGCTGCATAGCCAGTGCCGTGGATTACATGGCATTCATGCAACTTGCATTTTATAGCAAGTTGTATTTAATACGAAGTGGCCGCCATAGCACACTTTTTACGAGAAAGCATGGAAGACGATCAGTCATCCTAGACGTTTATTTTTCGTGAGTCCTCCGTCAGTCTTCTTTCCCACCGAGCTTTATAATTTTAGCAATCCATATTCTCACGCCTGCAAAGAAATCCCGAGCAGTTAGATTCGCAATTAATATTTTTGTTTACCTAAAAGCCTGCAAATAGTCAGATATGTCAGATCTCCAAAGTAAATCGGATCTAGTTGCCTCACAAAATCTCTTGTCAAGATATTTTTGAGATCTACTTTTAGTTTAGTGTGAATAGATTGAAGTAGCAGCTATAAGAAGATTGCTTTTGGTTAGTCTGATTTAAAAAAAAATCTTTTGTATAATGGTTCTATAAGTTTTTTTTTTATTTTTTTGGCCCATTATTTTCATTCGGCATGGTTGACAGCAAACACAATTTGTGTAGAATCTTGAGGTTAGTCACTTGCCATGGTTTCAATGAGTTTTATTTTGTAGGAATTTGCAGGCAGCTGATCAATTTTTTTGTTAGTTTTAAAAAAAAAAATTTAAAATAAGATCTCGTTGACTGTGAATAGATTGAAACAATAGCTGTAGAAAATCTATTTTTGGTTCGCGTCATTTAAAAAAAATTATGGTGTGGTAGGGTTTTTAAATTTTTCCTGCAAACTCTGCCAATTTTTTCTCATTTGCATCCTCAACAGCAAAACACAATTTGTGCAAAGTCTAAGGTAAGTATGAACAGCAGATCGGCCCATTCCTTGAGGGTTCTCGCTTTTCTTTCGCCCACCCTGCTATATCGAAACGCTGCACATTCAGAAGGCAAGAGACCCTGGATTGAATCCCCACTTTTCAAAGCTGCACCCCCTAACAGATCAGAGTAACAATAGTACTTATTATCAAAAGCACCATCATCCAAAGGAAACGTATATGATGCCTTCTCACCCATTCGTCGAAACATAAAAAGTATGGAAACCCTAATTCGCAATACCTATTGATTCTTCTTTTTGTCTGTTACAGGCTACATTATTAACTTCCTCGGTCTTTGCAAATGGTGAGGTAATGAAAAAACATGTTTACTACAAGTTTTGCACAAGAGGGGCATATAATGGAGGCGTTATGAGTGCATTTTGGTATCTGGGGCTGCCCTCATTGCCGATCGGCATGAGTCCAACAGTTGACGGACATGGGTATAATTCAATTTCCATTTTAGTTGTTTTCAGACTCACTATGCTGTCGTAAAAAAATATAATCTTTTTTTTCTACAATAGAAGTGGAATAGGATTTACATTCACAGGGTAGTGACATAACAGAGGAAGTGATTGCAGATCTCCAGTTTCGAGATAAATGAAGTCATTCAAAAGACAATTGGTCATGCTGTTCAACATCAGTTACAATTTATGGTTTAGCCTGAGTTTCTTCCTTATGCACAACCAAATCAGACAAATCAAGACATAATAAATCTCATTTACAACATCAATTCATGTTATAGAAATTCCATACTTGCCTCTTGAAGGGAAATCATGGTAACCTAATCATTAGCCTTGAGATTCAAAATGCCTTTGATGATCAAATTCATGAACTCTTCAAGGGTCCTGTTGTACTCGAATCAATTGTTACATATGAATTTCGGTCTTAACATTCTCATAAAATCCTTCTATTAACGCATCTTAATCTGGTTCCACATAGAGATCTTCAGACTGAGTGGAGACCTGGATGTTGTAGAATATGGATCCATTGCAGCATGGAAAAAAATTAATACAAGATAGGAGAATCATATATAACATTCCAAAGAACATGCTATCAACTCAGAATGCCCTCAAGTCTGAAAAAAATAGTTGCTGATTTGCAGAGCAGTGAGAAAAGATTAGAAACCAATGCAACTAGAATATTCCAAAATGAGCATACAAGGCTAGTTTTCATGCTAACTTGCATGGGGATCCCGAATGTTCCATTTTGTGAGACAGTGCAGCAACATCTGTCAAAAGATACAGGCATTTTTTTTTGTCAATCTGCCCCACTTTGCCCTCTCCACGTTTCAACTGTGTGTATATATACTATTAACAATTCATCGACATACACTAGGATAGTGAAGCAAGTATATCTATAATTTTTTGATTAAAATCTTCATATCCATTAATATTTTGTGCAAAACAAAAGAACTTGTTTTTTATAAACCCAATTTAACCCTTTGGTTGGCATCTAAACCCAATTTGTCTGTATTACAGGGATAATCTTTTGATGAACCTATCATATATTTCTACTTATCCTTGCTTTACATATCATTCACAACCAACAGTAAAAGTGGCATGATCTGGTGATAGGCGCAGGCATCACCATATTACCTTGTTTCATGCCTCCAGTATGGGGCGCAGCCTTCACCATTGCCCATAACGAACCAAACCTTGCAGAGCATTGCCTTTTCCATGCCACGCCTAAATCTACACTTGGCTTTTTCCTCCTGCACAGTCTAGCCGCCGTCTGTTCCTTACCATGTTCAAAATGGTAGAAAAATATCTTTTATGAATTGCAGCGATTGTAGTGTGGTATGCTTCACTTGCTTGCTGCCAAAAGTTTATAGGTAAAGCATTTATTTTATTTTACTGTGAATGGGTTTTTGGTTTTTCATATATTTTTTAATTATTATATCATTATAGATAAATAAATAATAAATATTAATATATATCTTTATAATTATAAATACTCAGTAATAATTTTTTCACACCCATTTTCATTTAAAGAGGTTGACTCCATTACAACAGTCATCAACCCTTTGCTTTCTTCTCTACAACATACAAAGGTCTCTTGGAATGCATTATTTCCTGTGCAATAAAGAACCCATTTGGCTTCTCACTCTATGTTCAAAGCCAATAATAAACTACTATTTTTTAGTTAGTTTGAGAGTACAGGTTATCAATCACCATAGGTCTAGTGGAAGGGATTTTTCAATTAATTAATTTACATACAGTCCTCCATAAAGCAAGAGCACTCATGGTCAACGAGCTCCACATCACCTTCATTAATAAATCGCTTCTAAAAAGTGGTCAATTTGATGTATCCTCCTACATATTCACTCATGGGGAAAGAATATTTAAGCCACATTCATGAAGAAATTTATTTATTTTATTGGAAAAACCATTCATTAATAGAAAAAAAAAAAAAGTATAAAGGCACTTCCAAGATGAAGATCATGAAAGGAGCTACAAAGAAATCTACAACAATATGAAACAGCACTAAAAATATTTTAGTTAAAGGAACTTAAAGTTGGTCTAAAGGGGTTTCTCTTGTGATTAGCACATTATTACTCATAAATCATATTCTAAAAACAATTAGAATATCCATTCACATGTTTAAATTCATACTATTTGCAAGCAAAAGTTTCCGTTGTTTTTGTTTTGAAAATGGAGTATAACACAAGCTTCAACGTATGGCATTTTCTTCTATTTTGCACAAGTTCTTTTGCTTATGATTAGTGGATATAAAATTTTACTAAGTTCATAATCAATGTTGATGTGTGTTAGGGAAGTTGTTAGCATTAGATTGGAAATCATGGGTTCGGTTGAAGAAAGTAAGGTTGGTTTTGGCTAGAATGTGGTTTTGTTTCGAATATTTTTTGTTTTTAATTATAGTCATATTTTTTAATTTTGGTTCTATTTATTATAATAGTTTTAGTTTTTTAGTTTTATTGTTCTTTCTAAATTTTTCTTTTTAATTTTTTAATTTTTTTATTAGTGCCATCTTTTTAATTATAATTAAATCTTTTATTTTAGTTGTTAACGTTAATGTAGTAAGAATTGGAGTGAGCAATGGTACCATCAAATAAGCCTGATATGTTTGTGTCTAAAGTATTTCACAAAGTATGCCTTCTACTAACTTATCAAATGTTATTCTTTGGGTGCTCGACTTTAATAATTCACGGAAATGGCATTAGTAGTTTATGCTCATTGACTATTTTTTTTATCATGTGTAATTTGAAAGCATGCCCCATTGCTAGATGAACATTGCGTGGGTTCACCTTTGACCTAATTATGCATAATTAGGTCCCTCTACCTATCCCTCTAATTAATTGACTCTTATCCTTGATTCACAATAATTATACCCCTTAAATGTAATGAGGATGATATTGTAACCCTACCTTCTAATGGTATCTAGCGGTGATACTATGTATGATGAGGTTACACCTCAACTATTCATGATGATGTCATCATAGCTCTATTTCTATACCCTTAGACTCTTATCCTTTTCATGCATAATTATGTCCCTCTACATTTTACATGGTTTCTCTCCCTCTACCTATATCTCTCTATCTATTTGTCTCCATCTTCCTCTCTCATTCTATCTTCATCTCTACCTTTATTTTCCTCTCTTCCCCTTTATCTCTAGACATGTCTTCCTCTCTCTATCCATCCGTCTATCTCCCTCTATCCCTCTATATAATTATCTCTTCCATCTCTATCTATCCTTCTCTCCCCTCTCTCTTTATCTATTCCTCCTCTCCTCTCTATATCCTTCTCCATCTCCTTCTCCATCTCCATCTCCATCTCTATTTCTATCTTCCTCGCTATCTCTATCTCCTTACCGCTCTCTCTCGCTCTTCCCCCTCTATCTCTCCTTCTTTCTATCCTTATCTCTCCATCTCTCTCTCCCTTTCTCCTTATTTCAAACATAATATGAGGTTGTTGGTAATGGAGCCTGATTATCTTCCTGATTCAGAGGTTTTATTTCAATCATGTCCTGTAAGTGGATGCATAGTTAATTTGAAGCTATCACTTCTCCATTAAGACCTTTTTTGCACAAGAAACATCATTTGCTAAATGACCTATCAATTGACCTGATATACTAAATAAATCTATAAAAAAACCATGGACCAAAATTTAGCCTAATTGACCTTCCACACTTCCTCGGCTTACCCATTGCACATTGAGGTGCGATTGCTAGTTATAGTTCCAACGATAGACACCTACAAATAGGGATTTAGGGAGCTGAACATTGTCAATGTGAGAAAGGTGAAATGCACTTATAATAAGTGCTGTGAGGGCAGACAGTTAATGGTCTGATAAAGAAATAGCAATTCTGGCGGAATTTGTAGTGAATGGGAGGACGTTTTTCCAACTCTGGTGTTACATAATAGTACTTTAGCTTTTATTTGAAGTTATTTTGAGCACCAAACAATAGATGTTACACTATTAATAGTTCAAATGGCACCCACCAACTTCAAAGAGAGATTATTTAAGACATGTAAACTGTATTTAATAAGTGTTGCGAGGAAGAAAGAGTTACACTGTATTCTAGGTGTGATCAGGAAATGGTGATTCTGGCGGAAATTGTAGGGAATGGGAGGACGTCTTTTCAACTCTGGTTTGTAGGAATAACAATTGTCATACTCATTTGGGGTTTGCGGGTTTGGATGCGGTCTCCATTCAGAGGGGCTACGGTGTGGCCGATTCTGGGCGTGCTCCCCTCGTTGCCTTTTCACTGGGGTCATTTTTACGACTGGCTGATTCATCTTGTTATTGTGAACGGCGGAACTTTCAGGCTTCTGGGCCCTTGGAAATGCTGCCTTTTTACGGCCGACCCTACAAACATTGAATACCTGCTCAAAACAAGGTACCACAATTTCGGTAAACAAGAGATTTTCAAAGAAACGTTTCGCGGCATGTTCGGCGACTCAATTCTGCTGCAAGACGGGGAGCCTTTCAAGCGGCTCAGCATGTCTATCGCCAAGCCGCTCTCCTCACCCGCCTTCCACGACCGTGTGGTAGCCACCCTGCCGGCCGTGATGCAGCAAAATCTTGTTCCTGTGTTCAGCCACGCCTGCGAGAAAGCCGCTGTTATCGATTTGCAAGATGTGTTCTACCGGCTGGCTTGTTACAACGCGTGGCTCTTCGGCGTAGGTATGGAACTTGATTGCTTGAAACCGAATCTTCCCGAATTTCCCTTCTTGGAGGCCTTCGCAGAGGCCATACAGCTCATCATGTTTCGCTTGCTCATGCCGCCATTTTGTTGGAAAGTTTTTAGGTACATTAACGTTTTCTTTGAGTGTCGGCGTCTCAAAGCCAGAGACTTCATCTACGACTTCTCTATTCAAGCATGGAAATCTCGTGGGCACAACTCTCATGTGGTCGACATCTTACCGACCTTCTTTCAGCATGAGGAAGAAAGCGGGCGGTTTTATTCTGACAAAAGAAAGTATATGGTCCTTGTGACCCTCATTTTAGGAGGTAAGGATACGATTACGGCAGGGTTGACATGGTTCTTCTGGCTGGTAGCGAAGTATCCCCTTGTTGAAGCCCAGATTTTAGCAGAACTCTGAGAGATCGTGAAGGAGAAGAAGAGTCCCGACAATCAGGAGCTATTTTCTTTTAGCTTCAAAGAAGTAAAACGGATGGATTACCTACACGCTGCAGTCACAGGGTCTCTCCGCGCCTACCGACCTATTCCCATTGAGTACATGGCTTCTATGAATGACGATGTTCTGCCCGACGACACACCTATGGAGAAGGGCGCGCAAGTTTTGTACTCGATTTACTCGTCTGGCAGGCTGGAGAATGTTTGGGGTGAGGACTGCCGGGAATTCAAGCCGGAAAGGTGGATGAAGAATGGTAAGTTTGTGAGGCAATCAGATTCCAAATTTTTAGTGTTCAATGTAGGACCTCGGCGCTGCTTGGGAATGGAATTTGCCTACTGGCAGATGAAGTGGGTTGCCGCTTCCATTCTTATTCGTTATCAAATGAAGATTGTTGATAAGCATCCCGTGCTTCCTAAATATGGGCTCACACTTGTCATGAAATATGGTCTGCTCGCAACTATTCACAAAAGAGAAATGATAGATGGTGAGAGTCGCAAATAAAAATAATCTCGCAAGATATTGAAGTATCGCACGTAAACTTCTATGACAATAGTAACAAACTAGCTATTTAGTATTTGTTTTAGGCTTCTTGAAATGAGGCCTTCAATAAGACTTGCTTCATGTTATAGTATATATAAAATATTGGTAAGACATTTTTTACATAAATTTTCTTAAAAGATATTAAGCGATATTATTTTTGACTCTTTATTTTATTAGTTTTGAATGAAACTTTATTTATTTTATTTTTTTTATTAAAATGATTTTTTTTATTAAATCATATTATTAATATTATGTTTATGATTAAATATTAATATTTGTATGTGTAAATAGTTATCAGATTTAAGATAAAAAAATTAGATTTTTATATTTATGAGATTTCATGTTGTATTAAATCATTGGAGAACATCTCTTGATATAATTAATTAAATTAACATTATATATAAAGTGTAACATAAATTCACAAATAAAAATAATCAAGTGAATCCCAAAGATAAAAGTAGTATAATATCCAAATAAATAAATAAATTTTATGAAGCAATCAATCAAAATATGATAAAAATTCAAAGAAGGTAATTTACATTCACAAATGTGTGTACAATCTTTTCATTTGTTTTTGATATTAAAAGCAACAAAAGAAGGGTGTTGTCCCATTAAAATAAGGCAACCAAGGCCCCACAACAGACTAACACTAACAACACAGTAACAATAGGTCCAAAAACCAAACTATCACCCTACATAGAACATTTCAAAAACAACACAAAAAAACACACAACCAAGCTAAAGCTTGTAACACCCCGCCTTGGTTTCAGTTAAAACAAAGTGTAAAGAACAAATTAACCGAACAATTTTTTTTTTTTAAAGAGATTTAATTACACAAATGCCATAGGGATTCCAAGATGATGTTACATAAATATAATAAATAATTTCAATACATTATGATATAAAACATAAGTACAAATTTAATGCCATGAATGATCTAGTTTACAAAATTTAATACAATCGAATATCGATATGTCCAGATTACAACATGTGAGACTTAAATGAATTCTCAAAACATCAAAATGATGTTACAATGGGAACGATCTTATACAAGAGGTAAATATACACAGAGAATAAAGATTACATCATATCAAACTTCCATATCCATGAACACGTTCTGCATCCACTGTCACGAACAATGAAGTAACTGGAACCAATTGTGAGTATAGCATCAACTGCATGAAAATCCAAGGAAGGTATAGCACGGTTTCCTCCCAACCACGTGGATCCTGAAGGTCCACTCCCTCCGTGCTAGGAGACATTGACAAGTCCAAAAACAAGAATACAGAACATTACATTCACGTGGCTTACATACATATTACAACATGACGGTAACAAATCATAGCATATAAACTCCTAGTGACAAAACACAACTAAAGATAACTCAACACAAGGAATCACAATCATGTAATAGACAAAGAGTGTCATCACACTATCGGAATAGGTTACCCTGGAGAATCTTCCTAGACTACCAGCCCTCTCCAAGAGTTACCCTGGCATGCTCTACCGATTCCCAGCCCCTATGTAGACTAATGTGGAGTCGTTCTATCTTTCAAGAAGACAAGATAGGTGACTAGCCATTCTAGGCCTTCTCAACCTTTTCTCAATCTAAATGAGGATTAAGAAAGTAGGCGAGGCAAACTATTATCTGAATTAGTGTTTATTCTACCCAACCCCTAATATATTAGTTAGGTTTCCACTGAATTTACACACCTACGATAGGTTACCCAGACGATCTCTTAGGATTCTGGCCCCTACCGCAAGCCACTCTTTCTATAACATGACTCAACATCAAAGACAAGGGGTAGCTACCAAGTATAAAGATCAAAGCCACAAATGTTTACATCTTTCACTAGAGACAAACCACAATCTCTAAGATGTCTCTTCAGAAGACAACAAAATGGTGCAAAGCTATACCCCCAAATAAAAATAATTGTAATATGAGCAACATAATAAAAATTTATTAAACTTAACAATACGATTTTCTCTTCTCTAGTTTTATGGAGAAATAAAACATATCTCAATAATACGGTGTGTACACACCTAAATTATAACATGTTGACAACCCCACAAATACATGCATTCTATCTTCATGAACTAAAAGTTCATAATCTTTTGACATAATTAAATGTCTTATAAATTTAAAGGAAAAAGATTTATTATTATAATTCAGTACGGATTCAATAAAAAGAAAATCATTTACAATTATTAATCACTCATTTAAAAGCAATACAATTTATTATATAAAGAAATGTAACAAAAGCGATCTAAGAATCATTTATTTTATTCAATACTAAAAAGAATTAAATTATAAAGCATGTAATTAGCATGTCATGCAAAGAACACACTATAAAGAATAGAGTGAAGGTTAAAAGTAAATATCATACTATGAAAGGCAATAAGTATGCCAAGCAAAGACATCTAATAACTTCCTATTCAAAAATCACTCACTAAATTAATATAATCCTTCTTGTCTATCTAACTAAATCGACCTTTTATCACCATTGGCTGCGAGTTAATTCTAAAATAACAAGTGTCGATATGTAACAAGACATGTGTACATTGTAATTCTGCCACTAACAAGTAGTTTGCTATCTTTAAGTGAGAAACACTCAACTAAAGATTAGCATTAATCATGCCATGCACAAGTATTATAGTATAGAATATTATAGCATGATACAAGAAACACATATAATCTAAACTTTAAATGCATGCATGATGTGAAGTAAACACAGGTATAGGAAAATCAATTCTGGATGCATAATAGAAAGAATAACAGGTACATGCATCTAAAAAAAATGAAATACTAGTTCAGATATGCAATCTATAGCCAATGGAACAGTAGAAAAGAAATTCTTTAAGCACCAACTAAACAAAAAGGAATAGTTATCATAAATGATAATCTAAGTCAGGCATAAATTCAAAAAATGAGGGAGAAGACCGGAACAGAATTATGCAAGACATTTGACAAAATTTCAAATTAAAAATAGCTAATACATTAACATAATAAAAGTTCTACAAGGCAACACTTGATTTTAAAAGAATCTCTGGTATCTACTTAGAAACACCCTTTATACTAATTGAATATATATTTACTATGAGATTAAAAGCTAGCTCCATAAAGTACAATAAGGAGTCTCTAAGTCTTTCATACACTGAATAATAATCTGAACAACATCATTTAAATTGGAAAACTCGAAGATTCATGGCTGGACAACACTAATACATATATGTATTCTATTTTAGTTACAAAGCATTCAGGAGAGTTATAATATCAATCACTTTAAAATTCAGGAGAATCTTTAGTTATCAAGGATGCATAAGGAGAATGATAATCATAGGAATTTAGGGTAGAAGCAACACTAAAAGACACATAATCAAATGTATTTCTAAAGATTGGAAACTCTTAATTAAATCAGAACTAATTTGTATCACAAGAAACCAGATATTTATCATATACAGGGATCTGATTTTCAACAAATTAAGAAATAACAGATCTATTAAGATTATAAGACTATGGTATGCAAGCTGCTTAGAAGAGTTTTTTTTTTTTAAACTATAAGCTGGGCCAAGGCTATATGGTGAAAAGAAAGTAAGTATGACAGGAAATTGGGCAAATCTAAGCATAAAATCTATGGCATAACATAGCATCCAGTTTATTGTCTAGAATTAAAAGCTTAAGGTTAAATTGTTGAATATTTCCCCATTTCTCAGAGTTTTTTCTTATCCTTGTTCTATTTTATTCTATTTCTTTCAAATACTTTTCCTAATTGAATCTCTATTACACATGCAGGTTTGGAACAAAAATTCTTCTCCACAAAGCTTACTAAAGAATTTGAAATAAAACCCAAAGGAGAAAATCTAAAGAAGAAAACCTGGTAAATCTTGAGAATAGAGCTGAAACAAAATTTTGAAGCTTCTACAAACGCTGCAAAAATTCACCAGATTTTGACGAAGTATTCCAAGACAAACTAGCTCCAAATTTACGCTTGCAAACAAAATCTAAAATAATTTTTTTTCCAAAAAAACAACTCTAGTGTGAAAATTTTCTAAAAACTGCTAACGTGAAAAATTCCTCCAAAATCTTCCCGTGAATAAAAAATTGCAACCCCTAAAAGATATTCATGCATTCAATTTACTCTTAATCATAAAACTTAACTGATTGTTCATTATGCATTCTAAATAGATCAATCACTTCAACTTACCCTTTTAATAAGAAATTAGATTTTCAACTTCAAATCAAAGATTCATATCATATTGAAAATATCTTTTCTTTAAAAAATCTATTTCCTCTTAATTGAAGTTTACAAAAATAAATCAACAATATATATTTAATTAAATTTATTTGCAAAGAAAATAACTTTGACTTTTAAAATAAATAATTTATTTAATTTAAATTAATAAATTAAATCATAAACATAACCATAAACATTAATAGATACATTAACTGATATTCGTTAAACTTAAATATTAATTCCCAAACACAAAAACATTACAGATGAGAACGACACAACAAAAATGAACTGGACAACAGAGAGGGGTAACAAATAGATACTCGTTCGATAAAGAATGATGGTTCAATAAGGACCTATCAATACCTCTAGAACAACATAATTTTATTAAATTAGGGTACGCTCAGACCTCTCAAGAAGGTGAAGCCGTTACCCGGTACCTTTATCTGTAGGAAACATCAGTGTTAAAGTATATATACTTATATCAGAAAACACACTGTGAAGAAGAATTGCAGTGTAGCAGGGTATTCATGAATGAGTAATGCTACACTATCTTCTTCACCAACACTGACGAGCAAGATAAATCATAAGCAATCTTTTCAACATGATAACCACATGAAAGCACATAAGCTAATAAACCATATCACATAAGTGTCCATCTCAATAGCATCACACAAACACAACTAGATGATCAAGATGTCAAAAGTATCATCCACGAAGTACAATACAAAATAATATCAAAGTCATATCTAAAAAATGAACAACATAGTATCATAATCCACTAAAGCGTCTATCAAGCAGAAACAAACTAAACAGAATGTCAAAACTGGAGGGACACTACATCCTCCCCCCTAAGATAAGGCTTACTCCTGGAAGCCTGCAAATAAATAAGGATAAAGCTCATGCATACGTGTCGCATCCTCCTAATTAGCTGATGCCTCATCACTAGGATCCCATTGGACCCTCACCTAATAAATGTCTCGACCCCTGAGGGTGAGCCTCTGATGCTGAAGAATGCCCACGGGCTCCAAATCCAGCTGCCCGTCCTCTACTTGTAATGCATTCCAATCGAGCACATGTGAAATGTCAGGATGATAAGGTCTAAGAACTGATACATGAAAGACATCATGAATGCATAATAAACTAGGCGGTAAAGCAATTCAATACACCATAGGATCAATCCTCTCAAGAATCTCAAATGGTCCAACAAATCGAGGTGCAAGCTTAGAGCCTTTTCCATAATGGATTGGACTCTTGCGTGGTCGAACTCAAAGAAAAACCCTATCACTAACTAAGAAGTGTCGATCCACTCTATGCACATCAACATACTTCTTTTCTTTGTCTTGTACTACTACCAAATGCTCTCTGATGCGATCAACCTATTGCTCCATATCATGAAGCATCTTAGGACCAAGTAGTACTCTATCCTCAAGTTGATCCCAACATAACAGTGTAGGACAAGGATGACCATACAATGCCTAAAAAAGAGGCATACCTATGGAACTTTGATAGCCATTATTATAAGCAAATTCCACTAAGTATAAGTAATCCTTCCAATGTGATTGTTGATCCATCACATACATACTGAGCATATCTTCAAGAATTTGATTAGCTCTTTCTATCTGACCATTAGTCTCAAGATGATAGGCTGAACTAAAGTTCAACTATGTACCTAAAGCATGTTGTAATGATGTCCATAAGGCTGATGTAAATACAGGATCCCTATCAGAAATGATTCTACGAGGAATCCCATGCAACCGAACAATATCCTCCATGAATATTCTGGCCACAAAGGAGGCATTGTAAGATGATCGAACTAGAGAAAAATGTGCTACCTTTGTCAATCTATCAACAGTAACCATGATGGCATTGTGTCTACAAGATGACATAGGTAATCCAACAATAAAATCAACTAATATAATATCCCATTTCCATGCAGGAATGAGATGTGGCTATAATAAACCGGCAGGATGCTGATGCTCAGCCTTAACTCTCTGACATTCAAGACATCTCAAAACAAAATCAGCAATGTCACGCTTCATACTGTTCCAAAAATACAACTGTCAAAGATCTGCATGCATCTTCTTAACACCAGGATGAGCTGAGTATGGTGCTTGATGTGCCTCTATCAAAATTAGAGTGTGAAGATCCTCAGTAGGTGGTACACAGATACAACCCAGATGTCGCAACAAGCCATCTAACTCAAATGTATATCCTGAAAATCTTCCCTCCAAGGGTCTACCTGAATCAATCTCCATCTTCACTTCTTGACATAATCTATCAATAGGAAGTGCTGCCAAAATTTGGCTCCTCAACTCTACTCCAAGTGCCACAACCGAAATCTCATGTCTTCACCGACTGAGAGCATCAACCACTACATTCTCTTTTCCCTGAACATATTTCACCTCAAAATCATATTCACATAAGAACTCCATCCACCGTCTCTGCCTAGCATTCAAATTAGGCTGTGAATATATATTGCAGACTACAGTGATCATAATGAAGTTCAAAATGGTGCCCCAACAAGAAGTGTCTCCAATGAACCAGAGCATGAACAACTGTAACAAGCTCTAAATCATGAGTGGGATAATTTTACTCATGATCCTTGAGTTTGTGAGACTCATAAGTGATCACACGTCCATCCTACATTAGTACAGCTCCTAAACCCTCCAAAGAAGCATCAATGCAAACAACAAAATCCTTAGCAGGATCAGGAACTACTAAGACAAGCACACTAGTCAACTAATCCTTAATTATCTAAAAATCCAACTGAAATTGATCTGTCCAAATGAATTTCTTCCCTTTCCTCTGAAGAGAAGTAATGGGGTGTCCAATCCTAAAAAACCCCTGAACAAATCATCAGTAGTAACCAGCAAGACCCATGAAACTCCAAACCTCTGCAACATTAGTAGGCACGGGCCAGTCAATGATAGCTTGAATCTTTGCAGGATCCACAACTATACCTTTTCCATAAATCAAATGACCAAGGTATTTCACCTCAGTTTGGAAGAATTCACATTTCAAGTTTGCATACAATTCATTCTCCCTCAAAAACTGCAGTACCTGTCTCAAATGCTCTTCGTGCTCCTGCATATTTCTCGAATAGATCAAAATATCATCGAGAAACATGAGAACAAATCGATCAAGATAGGTGCAAAATACACCATTCATCAGACTCATGAAAATTGAGTGTGCATTCGTTAACCCAAATGGTACTTCTGTGAACTCGTAGTGCCCGTATCGAGTTCAGAATGTCGTTTTATGAATATCAACTTCTACAATACGCAACTAATGGTAACCTAATTTCAAATCAATCTTAGAGAACACATTTTCTCCCTTGATTTGATATAAAAGATCATCAATTTTGGGTAAAGGATATCGATTCTTAATCATCACTTTGTTCAATTGACGATAATCAATGCACAATCTAAGAGATCCGTCCTTCTTCTTCACAAAGATGACAGGTGCTTCCCAAGGGGAAACACTCAGATGAATAAAACCCTTTGCCAAGAGTTCCTCCAATTGAATACGAAGATCTTCTAGTTCCTGTGTAGTCATTCTATATGGGGCTCGAGAGATGGGCTCTGCTCTAGGAACTAGGTCAACTCTAAAATCTATGTCATGCTTCAGTGGCATACCAGGAATATCACTAGGAAAAATACAAGAGAATTCCCTAAGAATAGGGTGATCATCGAGTGATATCTCTTGACTCTCCCCTAAATCCAAGTCATTAACTATTGCCACAAATAACTGACATCCTTGACGAAGGCATCTCTTCAATTGCATAGAAAAAATTGTCGGCAAAGAGATGGGTCTCTGAACACCAAAAATTTCAACCTCTGTACCAACATCATCAATGCAATGTACTATCTTCTGGCAATAGTCAATCACTACATGATGAGATTCTAACCAATCCATTCCCAAAACAATGTCATACGAACCTAAAGGTGTGACTCGAAGATCTACTGAAGTAGATAACGGTCCAATCCTTAGTCCAAAATTATGAACGAGGGATTCTACTACTACCTTAGCCCCAGAAGCAAATTCCACCTACCACCTATCGCCTTGCTTTATAGCCACAAGTCCACATCTCTCAACACTAATAGGTGAAATAAATGAATCAATAGCTCTAGAATAAAAAAGAATAGTAACATCGGTACCCTGTAACTAACCTGAAGATTCAACAAAGGTGGGACGGGAAACATCAACAATAGTAATGGGGTGAGGAGGGTAAAGGGCCGAATGAAAATGGTAAAGCCTAGAAATGAGCCCTTGGTGAAGGATGGTAAATTTTTTATTCAAATTCATTGGTTAATTTGTTTTTGATAAAGGGTAAAATGGGTTTTACAGGGACCTAAAACCACCAAGTTTACAACAAAAGAGAAAGGACTAAAAAGTCCAACAGAAAAAATAGGCTGCACAAAGGGAAAAAACCAGAAAAAGCAATAGCCACCCGCAAAAGACTAGGAAGGTCAGACAAAAAACTAGCCAAAAAGCCAACAAAATGCCCAGCCGCAACTAACCCAGAGTCTTCAGAACATACTTGGTTTCAACCTCCAGGTTTTGCATGTCCTGAACACCCTTCTTGAAGGTTTGAATCATTTGCGGCATAGGAGGACCTTTCCTCTTCAAACTAGCCCTGGTTCTCTTTGAAATACCAACATCCTCATCCTGGTTTTCATTATTGACCTCTACTAGATCAACCACCAAAGACCCTTGTTGAGCTTTGTCCAATTTTTCAGTCATGGCATTGATGATGATGGCATTGTGTCTTGCCATCCTATTGTTCTGCTTGGCTATAATTTTAACAGTATTTTTCATTTTATCCAACTCAAATTCAACCCTTCTGTCCATGCCTGCTTGATTCTGGGTTTCTTTACTAGCACCATGATCTTTTCACTCCGCCTCTTTTCTTGCCAAGTGCTGTAACCTTGGCTCTCATTTCTTCTAGTTTACTTTGAAGGGCCCAATTTTTTATTTTTAGCTCGTTGATTTCATGAAAGATCCATTTCAAAATTCTGAAATGGTCAGTAGCATTATTCCTAGCTAAACCCAAGACATCCACAGTGGGTTCCCTTTCTAGGTTGAAGCAAGTTTTAGCAGGGTCGGGGGTAACAGGGGAGCCAATTCTGGCATCTCTATCCAACGACGGGGCAACATAGGATGAAGTATTGTTAGCACTAGAATCCTCAAAATCAGGAGAGTCTTCAGAGTACGACACAAGGTTTTTACCCGGTAGATTCTTACCAACACTTCTGGTTTTAAGGGTAGATCTTCCTGGCTTAGGCACAGAGCAAGCTTTCACGGAATGAGGATTAAGGATTTTCTTATCAATTTGGACAGAGGAAGGGCTAAGGACCATCCTAACTGGGTTCAAATTGGAAAAATTCCCCAAGCAGCTGGGTTCAATATTATCCTCCTCATAATCAAAAGGGGCATCCAAATTAGCAGGGGCAGGCATATTTTGGTATGTTCCACAAGTAACCTAATCAAACCAATATGCAAAATAGGGTATCTTTTTGGGTTTTTCTTGTGATCATCCAGAGTTAAACTCAAAAAATAGAGAAGATAGTAAGGAACATAAACCATAACCTTGTAGCTAAAATGGTTGAGTAGGGCAAAGTGATAGTCATAGACCCTGGTGAAGCAACCATCCACAGTAGTGTACTCCATTGATAACACGAAGAACTTTCCTCTAGAGAGATTTTATGGTATCAACTTTGAAGTAGCTGTTAGAAATTTTCACCAATTTCATTCTTTCCTTCTCTTTGTTCAGAAATATGATGACAACTTCATCAGAGAAAACCCTGTCCCTAAAAAATTTGTGTCCTTTAGTGGATATTCCAGTCACTTCAGCAATAAGGTTTTCATCAAGCTCAACTTTCCTACCAAAAAGGGTAAGTTACCCATTATTCCAGTTCTTCTCAAAATGCTTAGTAGCGTCCTAAATTCACCCATGGAGTTTTTCTAGAAAAGGGAGTAAACACCCATTTTTTACTTTGTTCCACGCTTTAGAATTTCTAGTATGCGTCTCAAAGCTATCCGGCTCAACTCTTTTCCTGTCTCCACCCATTTTGGCAAGCACAGTGGGGTAGATAGCAACAAAATCTTTACTTGAAATGGTCCCGCCAAATCTAAGAGCCCACAAAGCATTCCAGACAACCTTACAGATTAAGCAACTAAGCTCGGTCCCATACAATCTAATGATTGTGATGTAATTACCCTGTCCTATCATCATTAATGAGGTGACATGCTTCTTGCCCATGTGAAACATCATAGTTCAATAAGGACTAGACATTAATGCTTAATTCACTAGTATTTAGCCAAGTGCACTGTCCTTTTCTCCTAACCCCTTCATTCGCATAAAAATCCACCACAGCATTAGCTTCTCTATAGGCGTGTGAAATTTTTATATTATGAAATTTGGCTAAAGTCGAGATAGCATCATCAATCCATGACTTAATAGTACATGAGGGGGGGACCTACCTAAAAGACAATCAATAATATTTTTGGAATCCCCTTCAAGCCAAAGGTTTTTAAAATTTAGACTATGGGCCAAGTTTATAATATGAAAAGCTCTAGCAGCCTTAGCCAGGTGATTGGTTTGAGATCCAAGGGGAGTAGCATTCGCACATAGAAAGTTTCCAAAGGAATCCCTTATGACTCCGCTACAACCCGCCACCCTAGGATTACCTTTTTCCAGTCCATTGAAGTTGGCTTTGACCCATCCATTAGGCAGAAAAGACTAGCAAACACCCTCTCTATTCTTCTTAGCTTGTTTAGGGGCACAGGGAAAATCAAGACTCATATTCCATTCCTTAGCAACCTTAAGATCATAGGACGAGTGAGCCACTTTCTTGGAGTTGCTAACCTTCTGGAAAATAACATTGACATTTTCTTTCAGAAATCTAATTATTATATCATAAACAATATCCACCAGAGCTTCTTTATCTCTGTAAATTCTATTGTTTCGTTCTTTCCAAAGACCCCAAGCAACATTAGGGAAAGAGAAATCCCACAAGTACCGAAGTATAGGATTGTGAGTTGGGGCTTTCCATTGAGAGAAGAAATCTTCAATAGACAAGGGAAAAACCAAAGATAGTTGCCAGTAATAGATAATTTTTTTCCAAATTGAGGCAGTAAAAGGATAGTGAAGAAACAGATGACGCACTGACTCTACCTCCATCTTGCAAAGAAAACATATATTAGGAATTTGAAAGCCACACTTGCAGAGGTTATCAACCGTGAGCACCTTATTTTGGAGAAGGATCGAGAAAAAGATATTGATTTTAGGGACCCGATGTTTGAACCAGGCCTTCGACCAGAAGGGGGGAGAAGCCTGGGGAGAAGTGAGCTTGGCAAAAGAAGATGAAACAAAATAATTTCCCGAGGGTTCATCACTCCAAACAAGACGATCTTCCATTTGATAAGGGAAGAGTCTGACAACCAACAAAGAAGACTGAATAGGAGCAAGAGCCTGTCTGACAAGGTACAGATCCACCCATTTTCCATCCACACGATAGTATTTCACATATGAGCCAAAAAGAGCTTTGCAATTCTCAGCCCACCCACTAAAATAATCATTTTTTATAAGGGGCTCATTAAAAAACCATCTATCCTCCCAGAATCTTGTTTAGTTTCCACTTCTAACCTGCTAGCCCACTCCAGATTCAATAACTTTTCTTTCGTTAATCAAATTATTTCAGTAGGTTGAGCCTTTAGAAAGAAGATGGGATTCCTTCATAATTACAAGGGATCTATTACTCTCCAAACATTTGCTTGCTAGGATATCAGTACATTCCCCTGAGGACAAAAATATTCTCCAAATTTTTTTACCTAGAAGAATCTTGTTAACCATTCTGATTTTTCTTAGACCTAAACCTCTGGCCTTTTTCGGTCTGCACACTAGATCCCATCCTATTAGAGGCAGTCTTTTTGTTTTCTTCAACACCTGACCAAAGAAATATTTTTCGAATCTTTTCAATAGCATCTGCAAACTTAGTAGGGATTTTGAAGAGGCTTAGAGCATAAATTGGAAAATTCTGAAGAGTAGCTTTGAGGAGTTGAAGTTTACCCACTTGGCTTAATAGAGCTCCTTTCCAGCCAACAAGCTTCTTACTGAACCTCTCAACCAATGAAATCCAAAAGGATTTCGGGGGTTTAAGGCTTAAGGGTAAGCCAAGATAGGTGGAAGGAAAGGACTCCACCCTGCAACCAAGGATTCTTGCAATTTTATTCTGTGTGTGAACAAGGGTGTTGAAGAAGAAAAGAGAGCTTTTATATTTATTAATCATCTATCTTGACGCCCTCCCATACTCATTTAGCAAAGATTTCAAAGTTTTTCCCTCTAAGACAGAAGAATTGCCCAAGAGCATGGTATCATCAACAAATTGTTGATGAGAACAAATCAGATTTCTTGAGGACGGTTTGAGACCAAGAAGGGATCTATTATCGATCAACCTTTTCAAATTTCTTCCAAGACTCTTAAGCATAATAGTAAATAAAATAGGAGAAATAGGATCTCCTTGTCTTAGACCTCTGGAACTTTGGAAGAAAGTCATTGGAGAACCATTAACCATAATAGAAATAGAAGCAGTAGACACAAGTTGTTCCACCATTTGAAGAACCCTGTTGCAAAACCCAAATTCCTTTAAAATTTTAAACAAGAATTTCTAGTCAACTCTATCATAGGCTTTTGAGATATCAAGCTTTAATAGAAAACCTTCAGTCTTAGATTCAACCAAGGAATGGATATTCTCATGCACTGTCACAATAGAATCAAGGATCTATCGACCAGGGACAAATCCATTCTGTTGAGGTGAAATCAGAATGGGCAAGAGAATTAAGAGTCTAGAAGTAAAAACCTTCAAGATGATTTTATAGATTGAATTGCAGAGGCTTATGGGTCTGAAAGCCTCAAACTTCACTGCTCCAGGCTTCTTAGGGATTAGAACTAGAAAAGTAGCATTCAACTCTTTTAGGAGACTTCTGGATCCAAAAAATTATTTAACAACATTCTCCACATCTTCTCCAACAATCTCCCAGAATCATTGGAAGAAAAACATAGGGAATCCATCTGGACCCAGAGATTTACTCCCTTTAAAGGAGAAAACAACCTTCTTAACTTCCTCATTGGTAGGAATAGCAGACAACATAGAGTTATTTTCCTAATTGATCACATTAGGTATAGCCTCTATTAAATGATCCTGATCATTATGGTTATTTTCATCATTCTTAGAAAGAAGATTTTTAAAGAATAAAGCAACATGCTTTTTGATATACTCCTCCTCCTCATGGCTAGTACCATCCACTTCAATTTGAGAAATTCTATTGACCGCCTTGTGTTTTGAGGCCTACAAATGAAAGTACCTAGTATTTTTGTCACCTGCAGATAACCATAAAGCTCTAGATATTTGTCTCCAGAACTCCTCTTTTCCAATGATATCATGCATCTTAATAAGGAGCTCATTCTCTTTTTCCTTAATATCATTCAAATATCCTTCCATCTGGATTTTGTTTTGAATCTCCCCCAGATCCATCTGAAGATCAGATTTAATCCTGAAAATTTTCCCAAAGGACTCTTTTTTCCATTTTTTTAGGTTGAATTTAACTTCCCTCAATTTTTTAGCCACTCTAAACATAGTTGTGCCAAAGATACTTATATTCCACCATTTCCTAATTTCTTCTTTAAAAGAAGGATGAGAAAGCCACATTTTTTCAACTCTGAATGAGATATTTTTCTTCTTCTTTAAAGGCTCCACAACAAAACTAATAGGGAAGTGGTAAGAACCTATCAATGACTAGAGAGGGCTTTAAGAGAATAGTAATAGTTAAAGAACTAATGATTAGATATTAAAGATCTATCTAATCTAACCTGGATAAGATCCATACCCTTTTTGCAATTCAACCAGGTATAGGAAGCTCCATGCAAATCCAGATCAATCAACGCCTAGTTGTTGATGAAGCTCTGAAGATCCTCTTTACTCTCTGCATTGATCTGGGAACCTCCAAATTTTTCTTCATTCAGTAAGGGAGTATTAAATTCTCCCATGACAACCCAAGACTCTCTATCAAAAATCCTCCTAAAGGCGGCCAACTCCATCTAGAAGGATTTTCTGAGACCTTTTCCATTGGGGGCATAGATATTTGATTGGATCCAGCTGAAATTATCCCTAATATGGGTGAATCTAGTAGCAATATGGTTCGTACCTTCCAAAATCAGATCTCCTTTGATTATATGACTATTCCAGAAGGTAACAATACCTCCTGAAGCACCATTTGAGTTGTTTCCATGTGTACTACAATGCTGAAACAGATTTATCTTTTCCACTATTTCCTTTGACATTTTAGTTGCTTGAATAAGGAGAATATCAGGCTTGTGATCTCTAACAAAATTGCACAGAACATCCTACTTGTGGGGATTATTAAGTCCCCTGATATTCCAAGACATGATCTTCATGAGTTACCAGGGGAGTTGAGCACTCCGGGATGGTTTTTTGAAAACCATCTGCAATATCCTGAAAACTATTATGCTCACTTGTCCATTTAGTAGACTTTTTCCCTCGAGAGTTCTTTATTGCTCCACAGTCAACCTTTTCTTTTGATTTGGTTGAAATGCCACTAGGATTCTTCCATTGTTTGTTTTTTTTTCTTTTTCTTAGATAAAACCTCTTCTTTTTCAGTCTCTTCTTGACTATCTATCTCTTTACATGACTCCCATTCCTTATCAGTAATGAGTCTTTTCTCCTAGGGTAATGTCTCCATGATGCCATTCAGATGAAAGGTTGAATAGTTGCTAGAAAGTTCAGAAGAATGGTCCTGATTATCAAAGGAGTCCTTAATTAGTTCCAAGGAATCAGGATCCGTAAAGTGAACTACACCCGAATGAAGAAAACCTTCAGAGGAAGGGATAATAAGAGGGATGTTTAGCTCCAAGGACAGTCCCTGGATAGGAATATCCTCCAAGCTAGAGTTCCCATCTATTTTCTCAACTGAGCTCAGCTCTTGGGATAAGGGGTTAACTTCCTGACTCTGGTTTTCTTCACCAACCGTCTGATCCACACTAACCTCTTTTACTTAGTTGTTAAGGTATTCTCAAAATATTTACGCTGGAGTTCCTGTGGAACCTCACCATTATTTCGCATATCACCATCAACCTTATTTGAAGTGCTTTGAATGTTAGACTCTTTATTCTCAAGGCTTTCACCTTCTTATTTATTTCGCCATATAGATTTCAAAGAGCCAGTTGGTTTCTCTTTCTCTTTGGTGGCATTTAACAGAAATTTCTTAGCCCAATGCCTAGATTTTCTGCATTTGAAACAAGAAAAAGGGATAGTTTCAAACTCTATGTCCTGTCACCAGGATCCCAACTTTGACTGAATCTTGATTGATGAAGGAAGGTCAGCATTCTAAGAGACCCCTATGCATATTCTTGCAAATACCAACCTCTTTCTAGTAGCTGTCATAGAATCAATAGAAAGGAGATCTCCAAAGGAGCTCGCAATACCATAAAAGACATCCTCATTCCAATATTCTAGGGGAAGGCCTGAGAGTCTGACCCATACTGGGACATTCTCAAAAATAGAGTCTGAGAGGTCCAAATTAGAAGACCATTTCTTTAGAGCCAGGGATGATTTACCTATAACCCATGGACCACCACTTCTAACTGCCAAGATATCCTCTCTGCAAGTGAGCTCAAATGCAAAAAAGCCCTTTGGGAGAGCCGCTATTGAAAATTTTCCATTAGTTCTCCATTTGTTTTTGAAAAAGTCCCTGACCACTTCAATGTTTGGTCTAGGGCCCATAAATTTCCCCACCAGGGTTCTTTCCATTAAAGCAATATTATGATCAATTAACAGATTTGGCACAAAAATTGCAAACTTACCTTCATCAAGGTTAGAGATATTTTGCACCAGAGGGAAAGAAGACTTTCATTTGGTTTTACCCCAAACAAAGAGGTCTAGGGTTTGCGATTGCCTCCAATGTCGCCAGTGGTCCCCACCACAGCTTTGGAGTTTTCATTTTTTGACCGGTTGGGGAGCCCACAGGATTAGCCACCGGAATATCCTTTCCTCTGAGATCCACCAGGATTTTGTTTCTGGAAACCGCATCATTCAGATCACTCTGTTTTTGCTTCTTACTCGATCCTAGCACTTGTTCCGCCTGTGATTTCTCAGATCCTGCCCCGCCTCCATTTCCAATGCTTGATTTTTGAAAATCCTTCTTTTCCCGCCCGTGCTTGCGCTCATGTGCCTCCATCGGTCATCTCTTTGATATCAATTTTGGTTTGTTTGTATATTCAATAAGTTTGTTGATATCAATTCGGGTTAATTTTTTATTAACCCTATAGTCTAAGATTAAAATATCTAACATGATGTTAGATTGTTGATTCCCATCCCAAAACTATGATCAACAATCCAAAATATGATGCCAAAACATCATAAACTAAATTCTACATTTTAAAATCTAAATCCACCACCAATCACCCTACATATATTGGTAGAACCTTAAAATATTTACGATTTAAGGGTACCTTTCTTGAAATGTCTAGATTTAGAAGAAGCTACCTCAAGGAAATAAATGAAGTTTATGTTCATTCTTGTGGAATACTCACTAGGGGAAAGATATTTTCAAAGTAACTATTTAGAATATGATAGATCCAACTAAAAATTTAATAAGTACAAAAGAAAAAATAATAATTAAATTTTTTTAATAGAGTAAAAATAAAAATCCCATCAAATGGTGAAAACTATTCTTATGGTTCCTTGGACAAGTACCACAATGAAAAATATTTGCTGGGAATCATGTGTAAACTCATTATCTATTATCTACAAGAACCTACATATGTGGAGAAATCAATTCACCCATACCTAGCCATCCAATCCATTATAGTCAACCTCCTTTCTACTTTTGACCTTGACAAGGATATGGACCAAGTCTTGAAACATTCTTGTGGAAACATCTTGATCTATCCAATCTTATTTAGTGAGAACTTCAATGTAATATCACACTAGTACATCACCAAATCAACACTATTCTTGGAGGCCACATCCCACATTTCATACACCATTTCCATCTAGAATTCTATCATTCATGTCTCTTCTCTATTTCATTGTGCATATTCATTCTCAAACCTACTTTCACATAGTTCTTAAGAAGTGATGAGTTTCTATGATCAAAATTGCTAAGAGGATGGCCAAAAAAAAAGGAGATAAACACATCTCTACTACACTTTAGGCTCTTTAAAATCTAGGGGGTATTCCCTATCATTACACACTAGTTCTATATTGAGTGCAACAAGCTTACTATAATGACAAGTAGATGGGATGTTCATACAATTACATTAAGGATTATTAAGATATTACACAGTAATATGATTCACTTGTACCTTTAATTTTTAAGAATGAAAAAATGTAAATCAAAAACTAAATTATTCTTCAAAATTTCTTCATTATTGAAGGTTAATGGGTTGGGAGTATTTTCAAGAATTGATTGGTGCCTTTATAGTGAAACATAAATTCATAAAATATTATTGCTATTTTGTTTTGAAATTTTTTTTCTTAGTGGTTTGTAATATATATCATTGTCTTGCAATGATAAAAATAATAGATTATGGCTTGCTTAATTATATTTATATTGTGTAAATATTATAGTTCCTATTACTATGGTAAAAATATTTAAATATGTTCTATTATTAAATACATTACACATAACAAGCACTTATTATCTCTTTAAAACCATTGATGTATCTTGTATACATCTTAAGGAATGAATGAACATCAACACATAACCTTATCCAAACATGAACCCAACCAATGGTGTAAAACCACATGATATAAAAGAATGCTAAAGTTACAATTTAGAAGATTAACCATTCTACTATGTCATGCAACCATTACCTCTCAAATTTTTGTGTACAAGAAATTTGGTTGGAGGATCATTTAAATGTTTAAATATTAATTATTACTTCATTCCAAGAGAGTACATTAGATTGTATTTTAAGTTATTGTAACACCTAACAATAAAAACTATATTAAAATAATTACACATACCAAATACTCATTAACTCATTAAACCCATTGATGTATCTTTTATACATCTTAAAGAATGAATGGACATCACAAAAAAACTTCATCCATAAATGAACCCAATCAATAGTGTAAACACCATATGATATATAAGAATGTTAATGTTATAATTTAGAAGATTAACCATTTTACTATGTCATCAAATCATTACCTCTCAAACTTAAATGTATAAGAAATTTGATTGTGGGATCATTTAAATGTTCAAATAATAATTATTACTTTGTCCCAAGAGAGTGCATTAGATTTTATTTTATGTTATTGCAACACCTAACGATAAATATTATACTATTAAATGCATTACCTATACCAATAACTCATTAAATCTTTAAACCCATTGATGCATCTTTTATATGTCTTAGGAAATGAATGAACATCACCACATAACCTTATCCAAACATAGTGTAAACACCACATGAAAATAAAATATGTTAATGTTACAATCTAGAAGATTAGTCATTCCACTATGTCATCTAACAATTACCTCTCAAACTTTGATGTACAAGAAATTTAGTTGGAGATTCATTTAAATGTTCAATTAATAATATTTTTCTTTCATGAAAGAGACTACATTAGCTTTTACTTTATGTTATTTCTGCGTTGCAACGCTAGATGCAAATTTAGTTGGAGGTTCATTTAAATGTCCAAATAATAATCATTATTGTCATGGAAGATAGTACATTAGAAATATTTTATTTTAAGTTATGTCAAGGCCGTCAAGATAAATGTAAATTTAGTTGGAGGTTCATTTAAATGATCAAATAAGAATAATTGTTTTCATGGAAAAGAATACATTGACTTTTATGTTTAATTATTTTAAGACTGTAAGATAGATGTAAATTTAATCAGAGGTTCATTTAAATGTTCAAACAATAATAATTATTTTTATGGAAGAGAGTACATTAACATCCATTTTAGGTTATTTCAGCATTGTAAAGGTAGATTAATATTTTTATAGTTCAAATGATGGGTAGCTACGAAGAGGGATTCAAGATGTTGAAAATTTTTCAATGTGAGAAACATGAAATGCATTTATAATAAGTGCTGCGATGGAAAAAATTTATGGTGTATTGTAGGTTTGATACAAAAATGGCAATTCTGGAAAAAATTGTTGTGAATGGGATGGAGTGTGTAGGAATAACAATTGTAGTGAAAGAGAAATGACAGATGGTAAGAGTAGCAAATAAAAATATTCTCGCAAGCTATTGAAATCTCACACCTAAATTTCCATGGATAGAGTAGTAGAGTTTCTTCTTTATATTATATATATAGCTGATAGGCTACATATAGCATGAGGTTTGAGTATGAAATAAGTTTCTCACCTGCAAACAATTGTTGAGTTGTTGGAAAACAAGTTTCAATTGTCATTTAAAGGTAAACTAGCTATTCTTTAATGGTAAAAGCCTCCAAAATCTCATTTATCTCATAAAAGTTAAATAAATATTGATTTGACAACTGGATGGGAACATTCTATTTACTAGTGTAGTGTAGAAAAATGTATCTTTTTGCATTTTCACACTTGTTTGGGCCCTCCTTGTGGATTTTGGCTTAATGTTTCCTTAATTTAGTGTTCTAAAGTGGATGACACATTCACATTAGCTCTTGGGCCCTTGTGAACTAATGGAATTTAATGGTACGTTGCTAACATGTTGTGAAGTGTTGTAACACACTTTCACACTTTTCTAGGGTTTTATCAAATAACCAAGCATAATAAACATAATTTTAATTAAAATGAACCTTAATCTTGCCTTATATGGAGTCTTCTAAAGTGTTGCAACACACTTTCACACTTCTCTAGGCTTGTCATTAATAATTGGGCTTATGCTTTAATTGGTCGTATTTTGCATCCACAAGCCTCATTTAATGCATCTTTTCAAGGATAATCCTGACACCAATCATGACCCAATAATAATTCAGGTGTTTCTAGCTTGTGTGGCCTGGATTTAGGGATTTGGGACTCATTCGCCACCTTGGGTGAATGAGTCCCACCTAGATATTTTGGCCTCAAACTAGTTTTTACATATCTCTAAGCATTTTTTATTTTTGGTCCCATATATTATGCTTGATGGGACTCATTTGCTACCTTGGGTGAACGATTCTTGTGTGGACCAAATTCAAATTTATAGCAGGATTTTATTCTCCTATATTTTATGTCATCATGTAGTGTTGTAATTTCAGGAATTCTTGCATAATTGGGTATAAATACAAGGTTCTTTCACTCATATTTTCACCTAGCATTCAAGAGAGTTCACAAGATAATTTGAGCATTTAGGTATGTGCAGGATCATCATGGGCCAAAAAGTGGTGATATGATGGGTATGTGGTTGACAACTTTTTTTTACCCAAAATTGATGAAACGAAAAGGGTTTTTAAAGAAGATTTTCAGCTTTACACCAATATAAATTATCCTTTTCTTTGAATTTAATAAATGATTATTATTCATTTTCTATTTGAATTACGACTAAAGTCCTAATTGGTAGGCTGATTGAAAAACATCTATAGATTTCAAATGGTATCACACTTTTTGCATCCAAAATATGTGTCACATTATATGCTTCGCATACTATAGGATTAAAAAAGAAAGAGTTGAATTTCATGAAGTTTTGACCAAGTTAAGGTGGTTAGACACATGAGTTTTTATATTTTTTAAAAGTTGTAATAAAAAATTCATAATTAATTATTTAGTTGGAAAAAAATTACAAAAAAATATGCATCACATCCAGACATGAGTCCTCTACTTATATCTAAAATATTATAAAAAAATATTATCATTTTATTGTGGTTAGGGTAAGAGAGACACCTACTTCTTATTTTTCCCTTGAAGTTTAAGTACTACTACATTGAAATTTCAAATTTCACCAAATAGAATTTTTTTTAAATAAAACTAGCAGTTTATAAACTACATTCAGTTTTTTACAAATTCTATTCTTACATATTTTTGAAATAATATAAATAACTTATTCAAATTTTTATGTCAAGTTGCCTAACTCTTTTTTTTCTTAATTTTTCACCACTTGAGGGCCTATTTTTTCCATGATGATCCTGCACATACCCATTCATAATATCATTCAAAATTATTTCTATGGAAGATTATCAAGCATTTTAGAGCAGCATTCAAGCACCATTAATCATGTCAAAGATTGCATTCATCATGTTTGTTATTGTACTAACAATTGTGATGTAGGGTTTATGATTCTAGCAAGTGTTTCAAGCAAGATCAATATTAATCAAGCAAGAGTCAAGAACCACATCCATTGTAGCCATTTCAAGCATATTTGCATCACCTTATTGCCAAGGTTTGGTGAGTTGCAACATAGCTATTTCTTCATTCATTATTCTCCATTCATATTTGCTTTCATTTCAAGGTTTAATTACCAACAAGGGGATTGGCCAAGGAAAACCCCTATTCATTAACCCCACAATATTTTTCCCTCTCCTTTGTGTGTGATTTGCAAGGCTAGGTTGTAGATTCTTCAAGGAGAAAAGTTGAAGAAACATTGTCAAGTGATTAGACCTATAAAATTTGTCATCAAGCCTTGGAGGAACTTGGAGAAGACCTACAGGTGGAAATTTATAGTTTCAGATCTGGAAACTAGTCAAAAAGAGTAGAGAAAACTAAGAGGAACAAAATTATGTCCCAAACTTCTAAAAAGTAGAAGTGGACTAATTCACCACAAGTGGCAAATGATTCCCACTATATAGGCCTATCCGATATTTTTATAGATCTGGATACCCTTTTGGCTGAAACCTTTATCTACACATTTTCCTAGAAGTAGGATTGATTTGTTCAGCTTAGTGAATGAGTTCCAATCAGCCTTGATAGTAGATTTTTCAACAATTCAGACCCCCATTTTACCATTTCAAGTCTCTCAGATGCACACCTTTTGTTTTATAGCTTTCTGTTGCATTTTACATATTTTTCTAGGTCATTTAGGGTTAGTTTGCATTCAATTAGGTTTTGGAATTTCATATTGCATTACATAGTCTATTCCAAGTCTAAACTTGGTGGTGAACCCCTCATTAGATCTCATTCAACCTTTAGGACAACCCTCTTGCAAGACCTCTTTCCCTTTTGCATTGAGATCTCAAGGTTTTGTTCTTGAGTGAAGTGTGTGAATATTGATTGCCCCTTTCCTTTTAGGTCCAAAACCCTAGAGGTGAAAGAGAGGGCACCCAATTTTCTTCATTTCATTTTGGTGAACCTACATATAGAGCATCATAATTTTGATTTAGAGTGCATTTATATCCTAGATTTAGCTTGCATTGACATTACATTAGGCTTTGCATTGGTTAATTTGCATTAGTGAAAAGCTCATTTAGCTTACATTTTTTCATTTAATTTCATGGAAAATCAGTCAAATTCTACATTTGCATCTTAGAAATATATCGTAAAACATAAAAAGCATAAAATACAATTTAAAAATTCTGAATTTTTTTCAAGACAATCATCACTATAACTCATTTGCCACCTTGGGTGAATCAGTCCCTCTACACATTTTTCATTACATTTTTTGGCATTTAAAGTTTGGTTTCTAAGTTTCTACTTGCTATTTCTGCTTTTCAATTTTAGTTTCTAGAATTTTAGTTATAAGCATTTCATTAATCTTAGCTTACATTGCATTTGCATTCACCTTGCATTTAGTAGATTTTGCATGAGTATTTTGTGTCCTATTGTTAATATGGTGGTGAGACGAAGTTCAAGACTCTTGTCATCCCATAATAGTACAATTGTTGTGGATCTTGGGTTTGCTAGCTCTTTCACTCCCAGTATTGACACTAGTACACTAGATATGGACAATACCTTTAAACACACTTTGAATTCAAGTCGTGCGATGCAAGTTGACATAAGTAATGATAGTGTCCCACAAGAAAACTTAATTCACATTCATGAGGACCTAGCACACCTACAACAAGTGCAAAATGACAACATTTCAACTACTACCATCCCTACCATAGATAACTTTCATCGCATGCTAGTGAAGATGGACTTGACCTTATGCAAAACATAATTAAAGTCTTTAGAAAAAATCTCACCTCAATAACTACTTGTCCTTTGCCAACTATGCCATATAAAATTGGACCCTCTTGAGAAAAGAGACAATTTCACGCATAATTGGACCCACTTTTGAGTCCCTTCACATCATTGACCCTTCAAAACAACATTTATAGGCCCCTTAGACCCATTAATTTTGATCTAGAGGCCCGTTTTACCTAAGAAATCACATAAAACCTGACAAACAATATTTAATTATATCATATCCCAAAAACCCACCTTCAAACAATAGTAGTGAAACCCATTTGCCACCTTCGGTGAATGAGTGCCCTCTAGTGGGACCCATTCACCAAGGGTGGTGAATGAGTCCCCTTTGAGGGAAAACTCAAATTTAAGCAGAAATTTAATCAATTTAACTTTAATTTCTGGTGAATGTCATCCTCTTAGGTCTAATTAATGGGAAAATAAGGTGTTGTTGCTTATAAATACTCATTTCAAGTCATTTCACACATCTTTTTATCATCTCTTCTTATCTTTTATCATTTCTCAAGAGAAATTCATAAAGTCAACTCTTCCACAACAAGTTTCATTAGCAAAAGTTGATGTTTTAGGGCAGCAAAACTAGGATTTTTGCAGGTCTTGAAGCTCACTTCTCTCGTCAAGTTTCAACATTGCAAAGGATTGATGATGGATGACTATGGTGAATCATGAAGAAATTTAGGGTGAAGAGGTGCAACTAGCCACCAAATCACACCTAAGGACTTGGTTTCCTATTGATTCCATCTTCCATTTTCATTCTATCTTCAGATTAAGGTTTGCATCTTGTTTGTTTATCATTTGCATGTCATTTCATTCCTATTTTTCATATGTTGTAAGGATTCTAGGGTTGAGATCTTGCATCATATAGATCATTCTTTCATGTCTTATTCTAGATCAAATAGAATAGGGTTTTTGTTATGATTCAGAATTTCCTAGTCTTTAACACATCTAGGTCTAGGGTTTAAGCATATTTTTTTCTCCATTCAAGGTTTAATTACCTAACTGGGGGTTTGACCAAGGTAAACCCCCCATTAGACAAACAATTTTGAGTTGTTTTGTAGGAATTTTTTGAGATCAGAAGTCGGGTTTTTGTCAGAAATTGTTGTACAAGTGTCAAGGTGTAGGACTGAAGTTTGAAATTATAGAAATTTGAAAGTGGACTGATTCACCATGCATAGCGAATGAGTCCCTCCTAAGGTGAAAATTTTATTTAGATGCAGTTCTAGGTCCCTGATTGTCAGAAAATAGATTTTGTGTAGAAAAGTTCTAATTTGGGACTAATTTGCCCAAGGTGGCGAATGAGACCCAGTCAGCCAAGATTCAAGTTTCATTAGTTATCCAGATTTTTTTCTAGTCATCTATAGTTTTCTAGGTGCACACATTCTAAGAAACAATTTTGTTTAGATTAATTTTCATTTTTGTTCATTCTTTCAAGCTTTTTGCAAACAACACTATGTTTTCAAACAAGGCATAAATCTTAGTCTTGCACTCATATTTAGTCATTTAGATCATTCGATTGAATTTAGTTTTTTTCATTTAGTTTAGAAAATATCACACATAACATAATTTGAATGAACTAGTTTGCATTTTTGTCGCTACCTGTCTCCTTTTAGGTGAAAAACCCTAGAAGAGTTAGAGAAGTCCTAGAGAGCCAAAAATCAACGGTTCACCAAAAAGCAATGCCACAAGTCAACTCAAGATGCTCAATGAACAACACATTAAAAATCTCAAACATCTCCAAGCTCGCATCAAACAATTACAATGCAAACACAACATTCATGTCATCCCTCACTCGTTTTCTAAGGGAGATTTTGTTCTTACTGAAAATCAATGAAATGCTAGTGCTGACAACAAAGGTAAAGATAAGTTCAGTCCTAATTGGTTGGGACCTTATATAGTTGATACCAGTTATGGGTCTGGTGCTTATCTCTTAACGTAGCTTGACGGGACACCCCTTATGTAACCCATTAATGCCACACATTTGCGTCAGTATTATTTGTAATCCCCTTTGAATAGTATGGTTTGTATAGTAATGTTGCTTAAAGTTATTTCATATTATTCTAAATAATTTTCACATTGCTTCATTCTTGACAACTAATTTTGTGTGTCTCTTGAACATTAAGGAAATTATTTACGTTCATAATTGCTTTAGCCCTCATACTATTCACATTCCTATTATGTTAAGTTAGATCCTTATCAGTGTATTTTATTTAGCATATTATTTTCTCATTATCAATGTTGTATCCATGCTAAAACTGCAATATGCTTTACACTAGATCACATCAATCCTATTAAATCATGTAGCCATTAATTAAATACTTTTACTATAAATCATTTAATTAATCACATAGCATCTAATATCCACATAAAGAGACACATCATCATAAAATCACATGTCCATGTCTATATATATATATATATATCAAAGTTTTATATACATTTCAAAATCATATACAATGTCATAATGGTCTGTGAGAGCTAGACCCCTCTGGATTTGGCACTTTTCATCTAGTCCCTAGACATCGTGAGATGGTCGTGTGTGACCATGATCATGAACTTTTGAGTCTAAGTGCATACTCCAAACCCTGTACTCAACCAACAACTATAAGCTGCTCATCTACCATTTGATCCCTCTCCGCCCATGCCTGTGCCAGCTCTGCACATAGTCTCTCTACCTTTTCCAAGGTCTACGCTGATTGTAATGCACTCTCAACTCAATGGAGTCATCTCATGCTCTCGTATGCTTCCCATAGCCTCGTGAAAGGTCTAAGTGACTTTGGCTCTTCCTCCATGATCGGTGGGGGCACGTAGTCAGGATTCATCTCCTCCTCATCAATGGATGTAGACACTATCTCTGTGGAAGCCTAACAATAGAACTCTCACCAGTCTCTCATTGCTCCTGCAAGATAGAAAATTTAAATAATCAATAACACATCATTATGATATATATATATGAAAATAAAGCATAAATCACTAAAGAACATGCGTAAAATCAAATATCATCACCTATGTCTCCAGATGCATGAGGAATGTCCACCTCCTCATCTTTGTGGGGCATCAATGATGTGCTAGCCTCTCTTTGACTCTGAGTGTTGATGTCCACTGTAGCTATTGCTTGTGATCTAGTCCTGTAAGTATGAGAGGACTCTCCATGCTCATATTGATCCTCAATAGCTACCTCCTCACCCTCACTCAAGAGTGACTCCTCCTCGTAGTAATCATCCTCCTCATCATCCTCTCCTCCATCCTAGTCCTCATAATCAAGATTGGCCTCAGACTGGTACTCATCATCAATAACATCTATAAAAATATCTACTGGTCTATATCGTACCTCCTTTGCTCTCTCCTTTGGCTCATTACCCTCATCTACTACTAGCTTTGCATCACCTATAGGGAAATCCATGGGGAACATAAGAGCTAGTCGTGCATATGACCACCACTCCTCATGCTCATCTATGCTTCCAACATCATCAATGTCAGATGCTGGTGGTTGGTCATGATCTAAATCATTAGAATCACTCTCACAAACATGATCTATAGTCAGCCAAACAGTATCACTTGGCCTCTAGGCACTCTGCACTGATTGTCTAATGAAGGGTCACACCCTCGATGGTGTCTGCACGTGTCCAAACTATCACATGAATCACCCATAATAGAATGGTCATACAACATAGTCATGCCTCCCTGCTAGATATCTATCCATTTACATCCTCCATAACTATCTGACTGTGGGGTCTAGCCACTCTAGAGTAAGTAGATAAGGTCTCCAAAGGATCTCGTCCTACTCCAGCTAGTTGAATCTTACCCTCCAAAAGTGTAAATCCCCGTACTACCACATATGTTGCAAAGGATAACTAAATGCTCGTGGATAACCCATAGCTATAGTACAAGGGCATCTGATAGGCCTGGTACATTTGATATGCTCAAGGCACCACACTAGTAGAAGCATACAATGGACCATACTATCGATCTCTCAAAATACAAACCGACCAAGATCATAATACAAGTGTGCTAGAATGCAGTGGCCCCAAGCATAAACTGTCCTCCACTCATACATCCCTCATATCAAGTGTACCGGTCCCCCATCCAAGTGTGTCACTCATCTATCTAGATTTAGAACCAATATCACTGTATGCATCATAATCCATCTAACCACATGAGCTCACAAATATAGTAGCATAGGAAGCTCAATCCGTGCTCTAACCCTCTCATCATGTATCGGACCACCTAGACAGTACTGCATATCTCTCTTCTCTTAGAATGAAGGATCCCCTTGAAAATATACCTGCTCTCCCCAAATGGGAACTCAAAGAATGCAGTGTATGTCCTCAGGAGTGATCATCATTTCCCCGGTGGGAAGATGAAAGGTACAGGTATTTGCATCCCACCACTCACACAGAGCCATAAGCATGGTGTCATGGTATATCATAGGTGGCATATGATATGCCCAATAGATACCCACTAATTGTAAATGCTTTACCTTTGCTATTGATGGTGTTGGTGCATGATCTACCAAAAATGTGAGTTGTCTTCCCCCTAGCCGCTATTGCAACTAGGCGGGGACCTATCAAAATCATCACAAAATAATCACAAGTGTGCTAAAGTAAATCTAGTGTGCTTTTCTAATGGTCCTAGACAATTTAGAACCCTTTTTGGAAATTTTGCAAAGCAACAGGGACACTTCGCGAAGAAATGGGACACTTCACGAACAAAAGGGACACTCTGTGAACAAATGGGACACTTTGCAAACTTTTTTCCAAGAACCATAAATTAACCTATCCATGCATAAAACTCATTAAATGATCATAAAATCACAAGGAAAAAGTTGCATAATTGACTCACCTCATGATATAGTTCACCGCATGCCACTTGCTAATGAAGATCATCTAGCCACAAAGGTGTGTAATACTGTCTGCTCGACATATTCTTCTCTCACGTGTCACTTTCAAGCTACATGAAGGTAAAATGAATAGTAAGTGACAAGTTACTTTCTTCTCCTTCTTTTAATAACTTTTCATCTCTTTTTACTTTCACACATTCACATATGGTTATCATCTTGTCAAATGTAGATATTCTTCAAATCAACATAACGGGGGCTAAGGTAATCCATTTTCATTTCTTTTTGATGTGTTGGAATTGGGATTCAACACTTGACATCATCATCTATCTATCATTATGTGGCATGGTACTTGGAAATTCCCAACAATATGATGTTTCTTATTCGACATGGCTAGATTGCTACCTTGTTTCCACCTTCGTAAAGCAAGCAAAATCAAGAGGGGGCTTACATCTACCCTCAAATTGGATTCCTAATAGTTAGATAAAAGTATTTTTGAGAAATTAGCAAATGTGTGTTGCAGGATGTGGTTCCTAATGTTGTGTTTGTGCAGATAAATATACTTGGGGCTCCGTTCTCTCATCTTTTGAATGAGTATCCTTTTATGTAATAAGGTGCATCGTTTAGAGTCCTTTAGCTTACATATGCACATAGAGTCATATGGGCACTAAAGTGGGGGCTAAATGTGCCATACAAACTTGGAACCTCTTGAGAAAAGAGACAATTTCATGCATAATTGGACCCACTTTTGAGTCCCTTCACATCATTCACCCTTCAAAACAACATTTATAGGCCCCTCAAACCCATTAATTTTGATCTAGAGGCCCGTTTTACCTAAGAAATCACATAAAACCTGACAAACAACATTTAATTATATCATATCTCGAAAAACCACCTTCAAAAAAGAGTAGTGGGACCCATTCACCACCTTAGGTCAATGAGTCCCCTCTGGTGGGACCCATTCACCAAGGGTGGAAAATGAGTCCCTTTTGAGGGAAATTTCAAATTTAAGTGAGAATTTAATCAATTTAACTTTAATTTTCGGTGAATGTCGGCCTCTTAGGTATAATTAATGGGAAAATAAGGTGTTGTTGCTTATAAATACTCATTTCAAGTCATTTCACACATCTTTTTATCATCTCTTCTTATCTTTTATCAATTCTCAAGAGAAATTCATAAAGTCAAGTCTTCCAAAACAAGTTTCATTAGAAAGAGTTGAAGTTTTAGGGCAGCAAAACTAGGGTTTTGCAGGTCTTGAATCTCACTTCTCTTGTTAAGTTTCAACATTGAAAAGGATTGATGATGGATTCATATGGTGAATCATGAAGAAATCTAGGGTGAAGAAGTGCAACTAGCCACCAAATCACACCTAAGGACTTGGTTTCCTATTGATTCCATCTTCCATTTTCATTCTATTGTCAGATTAAGGTTTGCATCTTGTCTGTTTATCATTTGCATGTCATTTGATTCCTATTTTTCATATTTTGTAAGGTTTCTAGGGTTGAGATCTTGCATCATATAGATCATTCTTGTATGTCTTATTCTAGATAAAATATAATAGGGTTTTTGTTATGATTCAAAGTTTCCTAGTCTTTGACACATCTAAGACTAGGGTTTAAGTAGATTTTTTTCTCCATTCAAGGCTTAATTAACCAACTAGGGGTTTCATGAAGGAAAAACCCCCATTAGAAAAATAATTTTGAGTTGTTTTGCAGGAATTTTCTGAGATCCAAAGTTGGGTTTCTGTCAAAAATTGTTGTACAGGTGTCAAGGTGCAGGATTAAAGTTTGAAATTGCAAAAAATTGAAAGTGGAATGATTCACCATGCATGGTGAATGAGTTCCTACTAAGGTGAAAATTTGAGTTAGATGCAGTTCCAGGTCCCTAATAGTTAGAAAATAGATTTTGTGCAAAAAAGTCCTGATCTGGGACTGATTTTCCCAAGGTGGTGAATGAGTCCTAGTCAGCCCAGATTCAAGTTTCATTAGTTTTCTAGTTTTTTTTCAGTCATCTATAGTTTTCCAAGTGTACACATTCTAAGAAACAACCTTTTGGTTAGATTAATTTGCATTTTTGTTCATTCTTTCAAGATTTTTGCAAACAACACTGTGTTTTCAAACAAGGCATAAATCTTAGTCTTGCACTCATAGTTAGTCATTTAGATCATTCAATTGCATTTAGTTTACTTAATTTACTTTATATAATATCACACATAACATAATTTGAATGAACTAGTTTGCATTTTTTTCCCTACCTCTCTCCTTTTAGGTGAAAACCCCTATAAGAGTTAGAGAAGTCCTAGAGAGCCAAAAATCAACGGTTCACCAAAAAGAAATGTTACAAGTCAAGGAGGAACTAAAATTCCTCCTCCCACAATAATCACCTTAATACCTACCTATACCAATCCTCAAGTCACAACAACAATGCAACAAGTTAGTAATGTGATTCCTTCCCTGCGTATTCCTGCTAGCATCCCTAGTTCCTATGTGGAATCACAAGTTATATCTCCTACCTTACCACCTATAAGCATTCCATTCACTTGTCCTATGAAAACATACACTCCTTCACCACTTTCACTTCCATCTCTTAACACAAGTAATGATTCTCTCATAACCCAACTCTTCCAAACTATTTGATCCCTTCAAAAACAAATTTCCACCATAAACCAAAACCACAATGGCCCACCTACATATTATGTCAAAAGTAATCCATTGTCCTTGGAATATTATGAACATCAATGCCACAAGGTGTAGAGGTGCATAGATTTGAGAAATATGGAGGGAAGGGAGATCCTTCTAACAATTTTAATGCCTGTATTGCCTTATGTAGTGACTTTGTCCTTGATGATAAGCTATTGGAAAAAAAAGTTCCTAGGTCCTTGAAAGATACTACCTTGGAATGGTTCTCTTCTTTATTGAACAACTTAATTCGTTCATTCAATGAGCTTGTTGAAGCATTTGTAAACCATTTCCAAGTGCATATGACTCCTAAAATGACCTTGGTTGATTTGATGAGATCCAAGCAAAAGGAAGAAGAAAAGATAACATATTTTATCTCATGCTATCAATCACTTTATTCTGAAATCAATGTCAAATTACCCAACCCTCACCTTTAAAAGATGTTCATAGAAAACTTGTAAAGTGAAATTCAAGAAAAGCTAACCATGATGAAATTTCCATCCTTCATGCACTTGTGTAGTGCCACCCATGATTATCAAAATTCAGTTAGTAGTCAAGATACAAAGTCCACTTCTAGCTGAATCGAGACACTTGAGCCCATGAACCAAAAGGATTCCTAACCTTTTAGACAACAATATAGAGGGTTCCTTCAATTTAATCCCCCTCAACAAACAAATCAAAATGCCAATAACCTGCAAGTAGTTTCTATCAAAGCCATGGTTCCTTTTAATTATGGAGATCCGAAAAAGAAAAATACCCTTCATAACACAATGTCCCAATTTTAGAACAAAAAAGATTACCTTGCCTCCCATCAAAACACCCAAACCTAATAAGCCTTACCCCCAAGCTTTAAATCAAATGCTTATTGCCACTATCACCGACAAAATGGACATAACACAGAACATTGCAAGCTTCTTAAACATCTTGTGCAAGACCTCATTGATTCCAACTTTCTTTCCATTGGAGGTGTTAGTGATCAGGGAAATAAGTCTGTTGGCTAGGCTAGGTGATCCCACAATACTGGTTTACAATTTTTTGCCAAACTGGACACTGGACTCATTTTTTCTAACTAAATCTTCACTTTTGGGCGCCTATAGTCGTTAAACCGTGAGGAATTTGAAGATGATGTAAATTAGTGATTTGTGACATTTTTTCTGTAGATTCTAAATATATTTTTTTCAATTTTTTTGGAATCAGATTGCAATTCCTTTTCCATCTCCTTCGGAAAGTAGTTTTTTCAGTAAACACCATTTTTAAGGAGTGATGCTCACTGTATACAACATAATTTTTTTTCCATGAAGGATAAAATTATATTTTTTTTCAAATTTAGAATTGTAACTATGATATCTAGTGCTTTCATTTGGTTTCATAGTGTTTTCTTGAATATTTTTTCCTTAATTAAGTTTCAAATTCAAACCAATTACAATTCAGACATAGGTAGACCATATACAACATATATTTTTTTGTACGTATCAAAATTAATTTTTTTTGTAGGATCAAGGACTTCAATATCTAGTGCAATGATATTTTTCAAAATTTTATTTTGATAATTTTATATTTTTCCAAATGTGCAAAACAGAGAGCTTGATTTTTTGTGAAAAACCTACATTCACAAGAAATAAAAATAAATATAACAATAAAATTATACTTTTTGGGAAGCTTATAATAAGGACTACATACTCACAAAAAAATAAATTTTGAATGAATTCATTTGATCCCCCAAAAGATAAATCAAAAGTGATTTTTTATTAGCATTTTGATGGGTGTAAAGGAGACTCAGTTATAGGTATGGTTTAAAACTAGCGAGGTTCTCTCCAAGGGGGTTTGATCTAAATTGTTTTGATCAAACCCTCTTGAATTAGAATCCTTTAAATGAAACTTCTCAAGGCTTAAACCATTATATTTTCTAAAAATATGTGAGTTTAGAAAAAATCAGGATCTCCAAGAAAATGTAAACTAGTATTGTGGGATCAACCCCCCATTGTAACCAAAACTTGCAAATTTTCACCAACCCAATACCAAAACTTAATATTTCATTTGTCAAAGCCAGCGAATCTACAAATAATGATGTGATGAATGTTGATAGAGATGATGAAAACAATTATTTTGTTCCAAATAATGTTATATCAATGTCAATCCTATAGATGAAATGGTAGGGGTGATAGATTCCATTCATCGTAAGGGTCAAACTAAAATGAATTTTGACATTGATTTCTCCTCACAAGATAAACTTAAACATGCACTTAATGGTCCTCTTTACACATCTGATCGTATCTATGACAAGCCCACTAATGAGATACTAATAGATCTCGTCTATGGAGAGATTGTGATCACTAGGAAATTTTTACTTTTGCATGAACTCTATCAAGATGTATATGATAAACCGAAAACATGGATCAAGACACACAATAGTTTTGCTTGCCCTACGATAGGATTGATCACCTTACCATCTCAAATAGGACCAAAAAAATTAGATGTCACATTCTCCATCATCCTACAGTCGAACCAATTTTGTGTGAAGCTAGGCCACCCATTGCTTTGCTCCATGAAAGCTATACATTAGTTGTACATAAATTCTTAAAGTTTCCCTTTGACAATGAATATTTATTCACTATCCACCATAGTGGCTTCAACCCTTTGTCATCCAAAGGAAAATTTTCCTTAGATGCCTTCTAGCCTGAGCCCATGGAACCCATAAAACCATGAGATGACTTCTTTTTCCTATCCTACCAAAAGTTAAAAGCAAAGAAAATAGCCAAACTATCCCTCTGAAACATGTCTCCATCAACCTCTCAACCTACCATCCTTGATGAAATCATGCTTGAACCTAAAGAAGTTTGAAACAACCAAGACCAACCCAAAACAAAACTTCACCTACATACTACAAATGACCAAGATATAATGAAAAAAATCCCGTCACACCTCCCTAAATAAAAAAAAGTTTATAAAGTCAAAGAGAAAGTACTGGTTGAAGAACCTTTTGTGGTTCCTTGCATTCCTCCCCTTAGGGAAGAAAAGAAAGTAATAGTTGATAAACCCACTCCTACACAAATGCAACTTGAAAACAAAACCAAAAGAAATAGAGGTGCTAGCGAGTGTAGGCATAAATGTTGTTCCCTTGCTTGCAGGCTACACAAATAATTAAACAAAAAAAATAAGATCCAAACCTGATTGAAGCAATGCATGATGACTCTACCACCACCCTAAAACAAGAATTGAACACTTCCATGGAAATTATCTTTTGATCTCCTATTGTGATTAACTTAGATGATGATAACAAGGTTGCAAAAATTGACAAAGAGGTACATACAAAATTGAATACATTATTTTCCTCTTCTACGAGCTTAAACGAAAAAATCTCTTACAAAGAGTGTTGAACCCGATGCTTCTCATAGTTCACCACTTGCTCACATCCCTTTGGCTAGTTTCTTGCCTTTGGTATACAAAGAACATGATTGGGAGGTGGAAAACTTGCTCATAGGTTGACTCACATTTTCCTTACTAGTCTTCTACATTATTTATTTTTCATTTTATTTTGTGTGATTGGATGTGCAAAATGCGATCCCCCATGATTTTTTTTTTGATGTTCTCTCTCTCTCTCTCTTTGTGAAATTCCTATATTTGTAACTTCATTCTTCTCTATGTCATGCATCTCTTTCACTTTTTATCTTAATCTCCTTTTGGGGATGACAAAAAGCATCGAGGCATTCATGTCTCTTCCATGTTGACCCAAAAGGCTTTCCTTTTTTCATTTTCCTTCTAGTTTCTCTTTTGTCTCATGTTTTCCTTTTGGGGATGATGCAAGGAATCAAAGCATTCATGTTTCTTCCATGTTGACCCCAAAAACAATTCTTTTTTTTTGCTCTCTTTGTGTCATTCTTCTAGTTCCATGTGTATTTGGGGGATGATGACAATTCCAATCTCTCTATAAACATTGTAGCAAATAACATACTAACCCCAAATCCTTAGATCTCTTATGTGTTTTGGTGTTTTTATTTTGGGGGCAACCTATCTCTTTTCCTTTATCTCTCACCTAACACAACTTTACTTGTAAGCATATGAATTAGCATAGGGATTTCCAAGTAGTCTCTCATGTCTTCTTTCTTGTTTGCATTTTTCATTTGCTACTTTAAAGTAATTTCTCACAACATGGTGTTTAGAAATTCCTTCAAAGTGTGGGCATACATTGGCATTATTCTTTTGCATTTCCCTTTCTCTTGGTTCTTGGTGCAGTTTTCTTACATCATATAATGCATTTGTTGCTTTGTGGATGACATTGGGTGTGATGTCCCTCAAGAGCATGATCTCTCTCAAGAGCATGCGCTCTCTTATCATATTACTATAATATAGAAAAAAGGATGCCTTTTCCTTGCTTGATTTTGGAATAATTCATGATAAATTGGACTCAATGAGGCCTTCATTTGGTTTTGTGAGGTGATTTAAACATCCGCATTAGGTCTTGGACCCTTGCTTGAATTGAATAAAATTTTTTTAACATCTTATAAAGGTGTTGTTAATTGTTGTAAAAGACTTTCACGCTTTTCTAGACTTAATGGACCCATGCTCCCTTAATTCAAAATTATAAAATGTATTTAATTGCATCTTCACATCAATCTAGAAGGATTGTAAAATAAACTTAATGATAATATATTATTGTAATGTGTCTTATACATTCAGATTAGATGTTGTTCCTTCCTAGGCTATGTGGACCTCATTTTAGCATTGTAAAGTGTATTTAATCACACTTTCACATTGAATTCTATGTCCTAAGCCCTAATTGAACTTTACATCACCATTAATAGGCCCCTATTACCCCATATTGTGCGTCCCAAAGAAATATTTGATGAAATTACCAGAAAAGTCACAATATAACCATGTTTTCCTCATCCCCCAACAACCCAGCTGGCAAATGGGCCCCACTGGGACTAATTCACCACCTATGGGAAATGGGCCCCACTGGGACTAATTCACCACCTATGGCAAATGAGTCCTTTCTAGGTGGGACTGATTCACCCAAGGTGGTGAATGAGTCCCATTTGGGCCATTTTTGACTTTTGAGTAGGAGAAATTAGGTTTTAAGTTTTATTTTTCATGTCATCCTTGGAGATCCAATTTACAGGAAAATTAGGATAATTTCCTATAAAATAAAGTATCTAAACCCTAATTTACATCTCTTAACTCATTCACAACTCATTCATCACCTATCTTCTCCTTTAAGTCAAGCAAGTTAGGGTTTCATCATTGCAAGTCATCAAGATAGTTTCCTAAGGCATTCAAGGATAGAATATTCCTTCATTGCTATATAAATTCAAGATCAAACATCATGGAAAGGTATTGAATTCATTGTTTCATTCTTCTTTACATTATTTCATCATTTTGGGTTTAGTTATAGGTACGAAGGGGTTTTACCAAGGTGAACCCCCATGCCCTAACATCCAACATTTCTCTTTCTCGTCTTGTGTGTTTGTAGATTTAGACATATTGGAGGCTTAGAATTCATTGAATATTGCATTGTAAATTTTTTCAAGTCATCCCTTCATTGGATAAGTCAAAATACCCACAAAAATTCACTTTTAGGCTTGAATTTGATAATTTCAAAACTTGACACCTAGAGAAGTAGAAAGTGTAGATCGAAGGATCCTATTTCCACCTTCAAATATTTAGAAATTAAAAAGTGGAATTATTCACCATAGGTTGGTAATGAGTCCCACTTCCAAGCCCGATTTTGGTTTTTTGCATTTTTGGATACCCATTTATCTGAAATGGGCTCCAAAATAGTTTCACAAAACTAGGAGTGATTTGCCCAAAATGGTGAATGAGTCCCACCAGGCCTAAAAATTAGGATCAAAAACATTCTATATGTCATTTCTAGTCTCCATCAAGATCTCAGGTGCACACTTTTAGTTTCATCCATTTTTGTTGCAATTTGCATTCATTTCTAGTGTTTCTACATATCACAATGTGTTTTCAAACAACATGCATTTCAATAGTTTTACATTAATAACCAATCCATTTTATCAGTTTTTTGCATTTATATCATTTCCTTTAGGTGAAAGACCCTAATTGAGCAAAAGAGAGTCATAGCATTTCACCCACCTCAAAATTGATGGTTCATTTTGGTGAACCTACTTTTTGAACACCTCTTTTGTGATTTAGAGTCCTTTATTTCCTAAATTTTCTTGTATTAACTTTACATTGCATGTTGCATTGGTTAATTAGCATTCTAGGGTTCCAAATTTTTGCATTCATAAAAGTGCATATAGTTTGCATTTTTGTCTCTAAAATAATTGAAAAACACCTACAAACTACATTTTCATTTAGTGCTTAGACCATCCAACAAAACAATCATCAAACACTATTGAAAATTTTGCAAAACACCAGTATTGGGACTCATTCGCCACCCTAGGAAAATCAGTACCAGTCTAGATTTTTAATAGTCTATTACAGAGTTAAAAACCTCCTTTCTATGGTTCCTAAGGCTCCTAGTATCATATACTATAAGTTTGGAAAGTTTCTGGAACATTTTTTAATGCATTTAGGTCAAAAACATCAATTTATGATAGTCATTTTTGCAATCATTTCAATTACAAGTCTCATTTGATCTGAAAATGCTCACATTTCTGAAATTTTGCATCACATTGATAAAATATATTTTCACTTTTTCATATACAATGTTTCTATTCATCAAAATTTGCATAATTTTGTTAAAAGTGCTTTTTATTCTTGCATATTCATTATGTGCATTCTTCAAATCTTGCATATATTGGATAAGAATGTTTTTCATATTTTCACATACATTGTTTATAATGCTAAAACATTACATGAAATGGTTACAAGTTCTTTTCATTTTTGTTCAAACAGTGCTAGTATCTTACATAACTAGATATATTAAGAAGCATTCCCTATCTTATCCCTTAAGAGGGTTTTCGTGACAGAGAATACAACCTTGGACATTCCTAACACTCATATTTTTTCTTCTCCTAATATCTCTCCTATTAGAAAAGAAGATATTTTGGTGATAGAAGAACCAATCAATGTGAGTTTTGAGAATCCAAGTTGTTTCTTTCCTCTTACCTCTTTTTGTGGACAAGACATTAACAAACAAGATAACACAACCATAGGTAACCATGACACTAACATTTGTTTTTCTCCTAGTATCTCTCCTTGTTGTGAAGATGATACTTTTATGCTAGAAAACCTATTTTGTGAAGGTCATGAGAATCTTAGCTGCCCCCCTTCACCTAAAAAAACTCTTCTTAAACAAGAAAATTCAACCATTGATCATTCCCCTATTTGTGAGGAAGTTATTTTAGAAGAACCAATCCTTGAGTGTCAAGAACATTTGGTTTATTGTTCTCCTAAAAACCCTCCTCCTAGGGAGGATATCATGATGCAAGATAAGGATAACTCTCACTTGCTAAGGGATGTTAACATTATTCAAACTCAACTCATTATTTACCCTCCTTCACACCAACCTCAAAATCACAACAAACCCAAATTAATCCTCTAGCCACCTAAGAAAAATGTTTCACAACAACTGAGTGACAATACCGTTGCTCATACATATAACACTCACAATAATCTACATCCACCACAACCAACCACAACACCCCTACCCTTGCCTAACCCTATCATCCCTAGTCCTATCTCACCAGGACCTCCTAGTCGAGTAAGGAGTACAATCTTATCAAAAAACTAAAGAATACTCCTACAAAGATATCATTATGGGACCTCATTCAAGTCTCCCCTCATTATCACAACATGATTCAAAATGCATTACAACAAGTTCCTGTCCCTTCTAACATGCAAAAAAATGATCTTGCAGCCATGATTCAAACCATAAATGCTGACATTGTTTTCCACCAAAGTGAGCTCCCTCCTTTGGATGTGCAAAACCAAAATGAAGCTTTCATGATCATCACTCAATACAAACTAAATGTGTTTAAGATAACTCTTGTAGATATCAACTTTTCTCTTAATGTGTGTGGAGTGAACCTTCTCGATAGACTAGGTGTCGATAAATCCAACATTCAACCCAATCCTTTATCCATCAGAGGATTTGACAATGTAAGAAAACAACCACTTGGTGTGATCACTTTACCTAGTACAGTTGGAGTGGCCACATTGGAAACACCAATCCATGTTATTCCTAATGATCTTGCATATAACCTTCTCTTAGGTAGACCGTGGATTCATGCAATGAATGGTGTTCCTTCTACTCTTCATCATAAAATGAAATACATCTACAACAACAAAGTATACACAATTGAAGCTGACCCTCATCCAAGCTGTTGTTTGAACATTGAGAAAAACATAGAAAATCCCTTGAACACATTAACACCAACGACACAAGTGGAACCCACACAACAAAAAGATAAACAACAACATATTGAACAAGTCACAATGCTATTAGAAGATGATTGGGGTTCCTTGGATTTTGAACATGACTTCATGGGAAAGTACAAAATCATCCACAAATATTCAAATAAGGGCAAAGAAACAACAATAATGTCAACGAAAAATTTGGACGACCTTTTGGCAACATTTTCCTCAACCACATTAGACAAAGAAGCAAACTAAAAAACAACCTTTGATGGACTTAATCATGAACAAACACTGACTTCCATAGCAATGAAGAAGATTTATGGAAAAGGTTATGAAATCATGAAACATCTTGGATATAATGGAAAAGGTTGTGGTGCTCGAGAACAACGTATCCACAACTCTATAGAGCTGAACACACAACAATCGACTCATGGTCTTGGTTATTGTGCTTTGATCAAGATAAACAAGCCATCCTTTAACATCAATAATATATCACAAACAATTCCTCTAAACCAACTTTAATTGTGAAGTATCCTCAACTAATCAACACTAGTGGTCTTAATCATTCTCCATGGAAAACAATCAAACAAATAACTACACCTTCACTTAATGTCAATGTCATCTCACAAAACATTAATGATTTGAATTCATTAGATTTTACACCCTCCTACAATGGAGAGAACATCTTTCCATCTAAAGAGTCTTGTGTAGATATGACAACTAATACTAAGCAAGGGGTATCTTTGTCACAACCTAAAAGACCACCTTCTCCCATTGATCAAAAGGGTATCTTGTTGAGACTCCTCCAAGATCACTTGATATCTAGATCTCTCCACGAAATCGAAAGAAATGTTGTTACAAGACTTCATTTTGTGCCTATCATAGAATTCATGGTCATTCCACCAATGAATGTAAGGATTTGAGTGGTAAAATCTGACATCTTAAGGAGTTTGGTATGCTTCCCTCTATGGGGGCACTTAATTCCTCTAATTGATACCGATTTTCACTCTACCATTCATTTCATCAATCATTTTGGCTCACCTTTATCCTGCACTAAGTGGGGGCAAGGGGTTCATTAGCATTGTCCTCGTATGTCACTTATTGTTGCCTCTTTTGGATAGTCCTTATCCTTTCATGAACATATAAGAGAAAATTTGGGATGTGGACGAAGTGCCTTAAGTTGGGTTGCATGTGATATACTACCTTTTTCATGACATAGCTTATAGGAACCATATTACTTGGCATAGGGCTTTCTGAATAAGCTCTCATGTCTTCTTCTACTTTAAAGAAAGTGCTCATAGTATTAGTGTTCACAACCACTTTAAAGTTGGGGAATACATCACCACTCACATTTCATTGTGTGATTTTCTTTTTCTTGTGATCTCCTCTCTTGGAAACATTAGGTACAATGTTGCCCGGGATGAGACATTGCACTTGTCCTCTCTTGGAAAAAAATGAGACCCTTTGCACTTTTCCTCTCTTGGAAGCATTAGGCACAATGTTCCCTAAGATGAGACATTGCACGAACTAAGAAAAATGCCTTTGAACATTCCTTACACCACTTATGATGTCTATGAGTGTCAAGCATACAAATATTTGCTTACTTCATATAAGCTCCAAAATCATTTTCCTTTGTGGTGCCTTATTAAATTTATCAGGAGGTATAACTTTGATATGGTTGAGCGAGAAGCCCATTTCAAGGCATGAATTTCCCCATATCCACCTATGTGTTTGTGAGTACATACCAATCGAGCATATGTTTCTCACCTGTTGGGATTTCTCACTCGACAGATAGCCAAAAGCTCTATCACCTTAGAGTGAGTATGAATTTCCTTTTTGGACAAACAACATAGATCTAATCCACAAATAGCTAGACAAATGGTCGAAGCTTGATCCACCCTTCTATTTTCACTCAAGTCTAGTTCTTGCCATTGCATTATTGTGTAACTTGATGATTTGACTCAGGATTTTGGATCCTAGGGGCTTGACTTCCTTCTTGATCTTTTTCATCCTTTGTCATCTGCATTTGTACACTCGGATATCTCTTGAATGCCTACTTTAGCATGAGTTTGAAGCAAGTTCATCCTCTCACTAAAGTGGGGGGTAAATATAACATAGAAAAAAGGACGCCTTTTCCTTGCTTGATTTGGGAATAATTCATGATAAGTTGGATTCAATGAGGCCTTGATTTGGTGTTGTGAGGTTTTTTACACATCCACACTAGGTCTTGGACCCTTGCAAACTAAATAAAATGTATTTAATGACATCTTGTTAAGGTATTGTAAAGTGTTGTAGAAGACTTTCATGCTTTTCTAGACTTAATAAACCCATGTTCCCTTAATTCAACATTATAAAATTTATTTAATTGCATCTTCACATCAATCTAGAAGGATTTTAATATAAACCTAATGATAATCTAGTGTTGTAATGTGTCTTATACATTCACATTGGATGTTGTTCCTTCCTAGGCTATGCAGACCTCATTTTAGTGTTGTAAAGTGTATTTAATCACACTTTCACATTGAATTCTATGTACCAATCCCTAATTTACCTTTACATCACCATTAATAGTCCCCTATTGCTCCATATTGTGCATACCAAGGCAATATTTGATGAAATAATTGATAAAGTCACTATATAAACTTGATTTCATCATTCCCCAACAACCCACCTAGAAAATGGGTGCCATTGGGACTAGTTCACCACCAGGACTAATTCGCCACCTATGGTGAAAGAGTCCTTGCCAGGTGGGACTAATTTACCCAAGGTGGCAAATGAGTCCCATTTAGGTCATTTTTGACTTTTGAGTGAGAAAAAATAGGTTTTAATTTTTATTTTTCTTAATGTTGGCCTTGGGGATCCAATTTATGAGAAAATTAGGAGAATTTCCTATAAAATCAAGTCTCTAAACCCTAATTTATATCTCTTAACTCATTCCAAACTCATTCATCACCTATCTTCTCCTTTAAGTCAAGCAAGTTAGGGTTTCATCATTACAAATCATAAAGATAGCTTCCTAAGACATTCAAGGGAAAAATATTCCTCGATTGCTACGGAAATTCAAGATCAAACATCACGAAAGGTATTGACTTCATTTTTTCATGCTTCTTTACATTCTTTCATCATTTTGGGTTTAGTTACCTACAAAGGGGTTTTACCAAGGCAAACCCCCATGCCCTAACATCCAACATTTCTCTTTCTTGTCTTGTGTTTTTGTAGATTTAGACATCTTGGAGGCTTAGAAATCATTGAAGATTGCATTAAAAGGTTGTTCAAGTCATGTCTTCTTTGGATAAGTAAAAATACCCACAAAAAGTCACTTCAGTCCCAAATTTGACAGTTTCAGAATCAAATACCTAAAGAAGCAAAAAGTGTAGATCAAAGGCTTTTGTCTACACCTTTGAATCTTTAGAAATTAAAAAGTGGACTCATTCACCATGGGTGGTGAATGAGTCCCACTTCCACACCTGATTTTGGTTTTCTACATTTTTGGATACCCATTTGTATGAAACAAGCTCCAAAACAATTTCATAGAATTGGGACTAATTCACCCCAAATGGCGAATGAGTCCCACCAACCATTAAAATCAAGATCAAAAAAATTCCAGATGTCATTTCCAATCTCCATCAAGATCTCAGGTGCAAACTTTCAGTTTCATCCATTTATGTTGTAATTTGCATTCATTTCTAGGTGTTTCTGCATATCACAATGTGTTATCACAACTAGGATTTTTTTTGCCTCTGAGTGAGTATGAGTTTTTCAGATAAACATCCTATATCTAATCCACAACAGGATGGAAAAATGGTCAAAGCTTGATCTAATTATTTTTATTTTCCATTTTCTCCTTTTAACATCTTTGCCAGTGTATGCTTGTTCTTTGTTGTTATTCTTTACATCATTTTCATGTGTGTTCTTTTGTGCCTATGTTGGTTTGCCATGGGATCTTGATTTTGGGGGCTTGATCACCCCTCTCGATCATTGTGGTATCATCTTATTGGAATTCTGTATAGAAAGCTCAAGTGTCGAACAAACTCTCCTAACTTCAAAACCTCAGGGAAGAATTCAAAGGTGACTTTAAATTTCAATTACAATTCAATTAAGATACTCATGAAAGAAATAACAGAAATAGAGAAATGAACATACACAATTTGGACACTAGATTTATGTGGGAAAACCCATACGGGAGAAAAACCCACCACACCAAGAAGATCCTCTTTGTATTATAGTAAACAAAAATACATACAGAGTATAGACTCCACTTTCTGATGTCAATTTACAATAGCAACATTTCCTTGATCAACCTTGTACATAAATTCTCATAGAAACATCCAACGAATTCACTTAGAACAAATCATGTTCAATCAAACAACACTTCATTATCTCACTTTGTTCATCGTCATCTGCCATTTCCCAACATAGTCCTTTTATCTCACAGTCTATTCATCTCCCTCACCAAAATGGTCACAATAGTTCAACTACTAGCAGTTCACATTCCACTTCTCTGATTGGTCGAAAACAAACCACACAGGATAGACATTTGGTCAAGGCGTTCAAACTGTATCACATGTCAGTGAGACACTAGGTCGTGTCTCCCCGATGCCACAATGCCTGACTGTCGTTATCGCCCAGAGTCACCAGGATAGGCAAGAGTCATACCAAGTTCAAAACTGTCACCCAGAATCACTCTATCACTAAGACATCATATCAATATCCACTGCAGAACCATTGGCCAGACCATCACTATCGGTGAAACATCATACCGAACACAAATCCATCTTTTGTAGAACTATCGGCAAGAGTTTCGCTATCACTAAGAGTCTCATAGAACTTTATGTTATACCAATGTTCATACCCATCAACAAGATGATAACCATTGGCAAGATTTCACACTGATCACAAAATAGTCAGCGAGAGAAACTCTATCGCCAAGAGGTCATATTGAATGCACTAGCCTATCAGCAAGAGAAACACCATTGGTAGGAGATCATACTGAGTGCAAACCTTTCGGTGAGACCACAACCATCGCTTAGACTCTTATCGAGCCTTCATGTCACCCCAAGGGCTTCGAGTGTATAACCATCAATGAGACATATCTTGTCAGAATGAGTCATTCCAGGTGTTCATGCCTCTCCCCGAAAACTTATGTCGCCATGAGTCTCCCCGATAACCATTAGAAACCAACCTGTCAGCAAGAGATCTCCCCGGGCGGAAAGAGTTAGAACTTTCATAACGATCGAAATGTCTTGCCGATGACTCTTGTCGGCAAGATAGAAACAAAGTCTTAGCGACCTGAGCACTTCAAACGTTTATAACAAAACTGCTAGTCGGTAAGACTTCTAGAGGGTCTCACCGACTTTGGTTTTTTAGGAGTTTACATGCCAGTAAGATTGAGGCACATTTTCTAGCAATCTCCCACTTGATGAAGATCTTACTGACACCTCTAGAGCACAACAAAACTACTAAAATTCATGGGAACTAAGGCCCATCAAACTGGCACACCACTTGAACTTGTCTATGTTCACTGGCTTCGTCAATTCATCTGCAACATTTTCCAAAGTATCCACTTTTTCTAAAGAGACCTTTCCATCCTCCACCATATCTCGTACAAAATGATATTGCATATCAATATGTTTCATCCTGGCATGGAAAGTAGGATTTTTTGCCAAACACATAGCACTCTGACTGTCACAGTAAATTGTAATTATCCCTGCATCAAACCCAATGTTAGAACACAATTTTTTTAACCAAATTTCTTCTTTACAGGTGTGTGTTGCTGCCATGTATTCTGCCTCTGTAGTGGACAAAGTGACTATAGCTTGCTGCTTACTCATCCAACTAACTGCACCACCATTCATCATGAAAATATATCAACTAGTGGATCTTCTGCTGTCAATGTCCCCTGCCCAATCAGAATCCACATAGCCTCAAATGCTGAGAGCCCTTTGTGATTCAACCAAATTTCCATGGTAACACAAAGCATATTCAGAAGTGCCCTTCAGATATCTAAACACTCTTTTCACAGCATCCCAATGTGTCCTTCCACGATTCGCCATAAAGCGACTAAGTACTCCCACTACTTGGGCAATGTCTGGCCTTGTACAGACCATTACATACATTAAACTGCCAACTGCACTAGCATAAGGCACTTTGGTCATGTCCTCCATCTCAATAGGAGATTTTGGACAGTCTTCAATAGATAGCTTCGTTCCCTGCAAAACTAGAACAAATAGCTACTTGCAGTCATTCATACAAAATCTCTCCAGAATAGTATTAATATACTTACTCTGACTGAGCCAATTTTTTTTACTTTTCCTATCCCTGGTTATTTCCATTCCCAGAATATACTTGGCTGCACTAAGATCTTTCATTTCGAACTTTGTAGAAAATTGAGATTTTAGATAAGAAATCATTAACTTACTATTGCCTGTGAACATCATATCATCAACATAGAAAGCAATAATAAGAATACAATCACTTTCAAGTTTGAAGTACACACAGTGATCAGACTTCAATCTTACAAATCCCAATGACAAAACAAAAGTATCAAACTTCTGGTACCACATTCTAGGAGATTGTTTTAATCCATACAAATATTTTCTCAACTTGCAAACCAGTTTTTCTTTACCTTTTTCCACAAAGTGCTCTAGCAAGGACATATCAAGTTCTTCTTCAAGGTCACCATGAAGAAATGTTTTCTTCACATCCATCTGTTCAATCTCTAAGTCATACGCTGCTGCAAGTGACAAAAGAAATCTGATAGATGTTAGCTTAGCTACAGGAGAAAAAATTTCTACATAATCAATTTGCTCTACCTGGGAATATCCCTTACCTTGCCTTATACTTTTCCACACTGCCATCTAGACCTATTTTCCTTTTAAATACCCATTTGCAGCCAACAACTTTTCTGCCTTTAGGCAAGGGCACCAAACTCAAAGTATCATTCTTTTCTAATGATGCCATTTCTTCATTCATGGCTTCCAACCAGGAGTTTGAATCAGACATTCTAAATGCTTCTTTCACAGTCCTAGGCTCATGAGTGCTAGAAATTAAAACATAGGCACAAGTAGAATCTATCAAAGAAAACCCATACCTATCAGGTTGCTTTCTTTCATGTGTTGACCTCCTCATAGGCTAATGCTAAGGTTGATCTTCTTCTTTAGAACTCTCAAAACTACTTGAGCTCTCCTCCATTTTAGGTACATTTTGAATTTTCAATTCCTCTTTATCTGGTGTCGAAGGAATTTCAACTACATCCTTTTTATCTTCTAATTTTTTTTTGACTGTAGATCCAAAGTAGAAGGCTTCAGCTCACAAAAAAATAACACTTCTGTTGTATAGAACCTTCTTTGTATCAGGATTCAAAAGCTTGTATCCTTTTATGCCAGCACTATAACCAATAAAAATACATTTAGTAGCCTTGCTTTCCAATTTAGATCTTTTTTCATTCGACACATATGCATATGCCTCACAGCCAAAGACACAAATATGTCTCAGAGAGGGCTTCTTTCCAAACCATTCTTCCAAAGGTGTTTTCTCAACAAGAGCAGAATTAGGAGAACAATTTATTAACATGCTATTGCAACTGCCTCAACCCAAAACTTCTCCTCCAAGCCAACACTGCTCAACATACTTCTTGCTCTTTCCATTACTATCCTATTGAACCTTTCTACAACTCCATTTTGCTACGGAGTGTAGGGTTTAGTCTTATGTCTTTTAATCCCATGATCTTTACAATACCTCTTGAACTCATCAGAACAAAACTCACCACCATTATCAGTCCTTAAACATTTAATTTTTCTTCTAGTTTGATTTTCCACAAGGTTTTTAAATTCCTTAAAATGACTGAACACTTCTGCTTTACTTTTCAAAAAATTAACAAATTCCCTTGTTGAATAATCATCAATGAACAATACATAATATCTTGATTTAGACAAATAAGAAACATTTACTAGACCAAAAACATTAGAATGTATGTAATCAAGTAAATTAGAAGATTTGTGAGGACTGGAGTAAAATGAAACATAGTGTTGTTTACCATATATAGAATGTTCGCAAAACTCAAATTCGAGGTTACAATCATCAAGCCCTTCAACCAAGTTTTAATTCTTCAAGGTTTTTAAAACTTTTTCACCAATGTGGCCTAGCCTATGATGATAGAGCATTGTCATTTCTACTGGAAGTTCAACTTCCATAGAGTTTGGACTATCAGGAATTTTTTCCTCTTTTTCTCCATGAATAGCTTTCTATGACTTTATAGAGACACTATTGCATTGCACATCATGTGCATCCATCTTATACAAGGTACCAATACGAGCACCCCTAGCTAGCACCATTGAGCCTCTAGTCATCTTGCAACCATTTCTAGAGAACGTGAGTTGCACTCCAATATCATTCAGCTTACTAACAAAAATTAGATTTCGAGCTAGACCTGGTATATGCATTACATCATTGATTCCCTTCACTCTTCCATCAGGGAATTGAATTCTAACTCTTCCACAATCAACTATTTCCAAAGATGAATCACTTGCCAAATACACCCTTCCACCATCGTATTTTTCATACTTAGTCAACCGATCTCTATGAGATGTCATGTGGAAAGATGCTCCAGAATCAATCAGCCAAACATCATTTGATGCCTCTGTAGCCAAGGCTGTAATGAAAGCATCTGCATCACTCTGAGAAGAATCATTGTCAGAAGAATACTTCTTCTTTTTCTCCTCTTTACAATCATTTCAGACATGACCAGGTTGCCCACAATTCCAACACTTCACCTTGGACTTCTTGCCAATAGACTTTGATCTCCCCTCTAATTTGAATTTGGACTTCTTATCCTTCTTCTCTCCTTTTTCTTTTGATCTGCCTCGAACAGGAAGAGCCTCCTTCACCATCTTAGAATATTTTCTTTTAATTTCTTCTGATAACAAAGAAGCATCGAGTGATCCCACAATAGTGGTTTACAATTTTTGGCCAAACTAGACACTAAAATATTTTTTTTAACTAAATCTTCACTTTTGGGCACCTATAGCAGCTAAACTGTGAGGAATTTGAAGATGATGCAAACTAGAGTTTCATGACATTTTGTCTATAGATTCTAAATATATTTTTTTCACAATTTTTGGAATCAGATTGGACTTCTTTTTCCATCTCCCTCAAAAACTAGTTTTTTTCAGAAAACAACATTTTTAAAAGTGACACTCATCGTATAACGCATAAATGTTTTTCCGTGAAGGATAAAATTCTAATTCTTTCAAATTTAGATTCATAACTATGATATCTAGTGCTTCCACTTGGTTACATAGTTTTTTATTGAATATTTTTTTCTTTAATCAAGTTTTGAATTCAAACCAATTATAACCCGACATAGCGCGACCATATAATAACTTTTTTTGTATGTATCGAAATTCATTTTTTTTTCTTTGTTGGATCAAAGAATTCAATATCTGGTGCACTAATATTTTATTTTTTTATTTTTTAAATAATCTGCTATTTTTCCACATGTGCAGAACACAAAGCTTGATTTTGAGTGAAAAACCTACATTCATGAGAAATAAAAAATAAATATAATAATAAAATTAAATTTATTTAAAATTATACTTTTTGGGAAGCTTACAATAAGGACTACATACTTAATAAAAAATAAATTTTAAATGAATTCATTTGATCCTCCAAAAGGTAAATCAAAAGTGGTTTTTTATCAAAATTTTAATAGGTGTAAAGGAGACTCCGTTATAGGTATAGTTTAAAACTAGCGAGGTTCTATCCTAGGGGGTTTGATTTAAGGTAGTTTGATCAAACCCTCTTCAATTGAAATTCTTTAAATGGAACCTTTTAAGGCTTAAATCATTATATTTTCTAAAAATATGTGATTTCAGCAAAAATCAGTTCCTCCCAGAAATTGTAAACTAGCTTTGTGGGATAATGCCATCTTCCATCTTAAAAGTGGATGCTGTACTCCTAATAGCCATCACCAAGTGATCTAAAGAATCTAGCAAAGAACATAACAACAACATACATTGATCTTCTTCATCAATCTTCACACCCACATATGCTAACTGAGCAATCAGCATGTTGAAAGAATTCAAGTGATAAGCAACAGACACTCCTTCCTGCATTTTCAAAGAGTACAACTTCTGCCTCAAGAAAAACTTATTCACCAAGGACTTGCTCTGATAAATAGCTCCCAGTCTCTTCCATAAAGAAGATGCAGTCTTTTCTTCATGAACATTTAGAAGAACAGAGTTTGTTAAATAGAGCCTTATCAGCCCCTTTGATTTTTGATCTGCAAGGTCCCAATCCTCTTGCTTCGTGCCTGTAGGCTTCGTTCCAGACACAACAAGCCAAATATCATGATCAACCAGCAGATCTTCTATTTTAAGTTTCCACAACTCAAAATTGCTGCCATTGAATTTCTCAATTTCAATCTTTCTTGACGTGCTTGCCATATTAATCTATAATTCAAATTACCAGACTTCTACAAAACTCCCACTGAATAGAATTGACACAAAAAACCCAACATATCCACAAGGATAATACAACTGGCCAGGCTCTGATACAACTTGTAAGGAAAGATCAGGTGTGGAACAAACTCTTCTAACGTCAAAACCTTAGGGAAGAATGTAGAGATGACTTTAAATTTCAATTAAAATTCAATTAAGATACTCATGAAAGAAATAAAAGAAATAGAGAAATGAACATACACAATTTGGACACTAGATTTACGTGGGAAAACCCTTATGGGAGAAAAACCCACCACACCAAGAAGAGCCTCTTTGTATTACAGTAAACAAAAATTCATATAGAGTATAGACTTCACTTTCTATGTCAATTTACAATAACATTTCCTTGATCAACCTTGTATAGAAATGCTCATAGAAACATCCAATGAATTCACTTAGAACAACTCATGTTCAATCAAACAACACTTCGTTATCTCACTCTGTTCATCATCATCCGCCATTGCCCAACATAGTCGTTTTTGCTCACAGATTGTTCATCTCCCTCACTGGAACGGTCACAACTGTCCAACTGCTAGTGGTTCACATTCCGCTTCTCTGATTGGTTGAAAACAAACCACGTAGGATAGACATTCAGTCAAGGCATTCAAACTGTATCACATGTCGGTGAGACACTAGGCTGTGTCTCCCCGATGCCACAATGCCTGACTGTCGTTATCACCTAGAGTCACCAGCATTGAAAAGAGTCATATCGAGTTGAAAAATGTTACCCAGACTCATCTATCACTAAGACATCATATCAATATCCACTGCAGAATGATTGGCCAGACCATCGCTATTGGCGAAACATCATACCGAACACAAATCCATCTTGTGTAGAACTATCGGCAAGAGTTTCGCTATCGCTAAGAGTCTCATAGAATTTTATGTTATACCGATGTTCATACCCGTCAGTAAGATGATAACCATTAGAAAGAGTTCACACCGATCACAGAATAGTTGGTGAGAGAAACTCTATCGCCAAGAGGTCATATCGAATGCATCAGCCTATTGGCAAGAGAAACACCATTGGTAGGAGATCATACTGAGTGCAAACCTTTCGACAAGACCACAACCATCACTTAGACTCTTATCGAGCCTTCATGTCACCCCAATGAATTTGAGTGTATAACTATCAGCAAGACATATCTTGTTAGAATGAGTCATTCTGAGTGTTCATGCCTCTCCCTGAAGACTTTTGTCGCTACGAGTCTCCCCGATAACCATTAGAAACCAACCTGTCGGCAAGAGATCTCCCTAGGCAGAAAGAGTTAGAACTTTCACAACAATCAAAATGTCTTTTCGATGACTCCCATCGGCAAGACAGAAACAAAGTCTCGGTGACTTGATCACTTCAAATGTTTAGAACACAGTTGCTAGTCAGTAAGACTTCCAGAGGGTCTCACCGACTTTTCTCTTTTAGGAGTTTACATGCCAGTAATATTGAGGCACATTTTCCAATACATTGGTACATTTAAACCCCTCTTGATGCGTGATTGTCTACTTTAATGTGAGTTTGAGGCAAGTTCATCCTCCCACTAAAGTGGGGGATAAATGTAGTGAAGAAAAATGTATCCCTTTGCATTTTCACACTTGTTTGGGCCCTCCTTGTTGATTTTGGCTTAATGTTGTCTTGATTTATTGTTGTAATTTGGATGATACATTCACATTAGGTCTTAGGCCCTTGTGAGCTAATGGAATTTAATGGTACCTTGCTAAAGTGTTGTGAAGTGTTGTAACACACTTTCACATTTTTCTAGGGTTTTATCAAATAACTAATCATAATAAACATAATTTTAATTAAAATAAACCTTAATCTTTCCTTATTTAGAGTGTTGTAAAGTTTTGTAACACACTTTCACACTTCTCTAGGCTTGTCATTAATAATTGGGATTTTTTATGCTTTAATTGGCCCTATTTTGCATCTACAAATCTCGTTTAATGCATCTTTTCAAGGATAATCCTAGAAAAAATCATGAACCAATCATAATTTAGGTGTTTTTGGATTGTGTGGCCAAGATTTAGAGATGTGGGACTCATTTTCCACCTTGGGCGAATGAGTCTCACCTAGATCTTTTGGCCCCATACTAGTTTTTACACTTTTCTAAGCATTTTTTATTTTTCATCCCATACATCATGCCTGATGGGACTCATTTTCCACCTTGGGTGAATGAGTCACTTGTGGCCTAAACTCAAATTTAATTCAAATTTCTGATGGGATTTTATTCTCCTAGATCTAATGTCAACTTTTCATTTTGTAATTTTTAGAATTCTTGCATAATTGGGTATAAATACAAGGTTCTTTCACTCATATTCTCACCTAGCATTCAAGAGATTTCACAAGAGCATTCAAAATCATTTCAAGGGAAGATTATCAAGCATTTTAGATTAACATTCAAGTTTCATTCATCATGTCAAAGATTGGATTCATCATGTTTTTATTGTGCTAATGATTGTGATCTAGGGTTTATGATTCAAGCAAGTGTTCTAAGAAAGATCAACATCAATCAAGAAAGAGTCAAGAACCACATCCATTGCAACCATTTTAATCATACATGCAACACCTTATTACTAGGATTTGGTGAGTTGCAACATAGCTATTTTTTCATTCATCATTCTCCATTCATATTTGCTTTCATTTCAAGGTTTAATTACCAACAAGGGGTTTGACCAAGGAAAACCCCTATTCATTGACCCCAAAAAAAATTTCCTTCTCCTTTGTGTGTGATTTGTAGGGCTAGGTTGTAGATTCTTCAAGGAGCAAAGTTGAAGAAAATTTGTCAAGTGATTAAAGTTATAAAATTTGTCATCAAGCCTTGGAGGAACTTGGAGAATACCTAAAGGTGGAAATTTGTAGTTTCAAATCCAAAAAATATTCAAAAAGAGAAAAAGAAAATCGAGAGGAAAAGAATCAAGTCCCAAAATTTTGAAAAAGTAGAAGTGGACTGATTCATCACAAGTGGCAAAGGAGTCCCAATATATAGGCCTGCTAGAGATTTTTATAGATCTGGATACCCTTTTGGCTAAAACCTATATTTGCACATTTCCCAGAAGTGGGATTGATTCGATGAGCTTGGAGAATGAGTCTTATTCAAGATTAACACATTTTTCAATAGTTCAAACCTCCATTCTACCATTTCCAGTCTCCTAGACGTGCACACTTTCCGTTTTATAGCTTTCTGTTGCATTTTAGTTATCTTTCTATGTCATTTAGGGTTAGTTTGCATTCAATTAATGTTTGGAATTTCATATTCCATTACATTTTCTTTTCCAAGTCTAACCTTGGTGGTGAACCCCTCATTAGATCTCATTCAGCCTTTAGGATAGTCCTCTTATAAGATATCTTCTCCTTTTATAATGAGATCTCAAGGGTTTTTTCTTGAGTGAAGTGTGTGAAGATTGATTTCCCCTTTCCTTTTAGGTCCAAAACCCTAGAGGTGAAAGAGACGACACCCAATTTTCATCATTTCAACTAGTTTACATCATTTCAAAATTTAAAACATATATGCCACTTTTTAGTGATTCAAGTTTAAAAGTTGGATCAAAGTTGGTCATTTCCTTTATAAAGTGTTACATAGCTTTATACTTTTACCCCACTGAAATCTTGAAATAATTGAAAGAAACTAATTCTTTGAAAGAATCATAACATAAACAACTAAAATAATTGCTAAGAAAATGAAAGAAAATTATCACTGAGGTGGCTAAGCATTTAGATTGCTAGAGGCTTCCTCCATTTTTTGCATTTATTGAGTGGAAACCACACATGATTTATAATCTTTAGGTGACTACATTCAATGATGAAAATATCAATGTGTTGTGAGATGATCACATTTTTTACCCTCAACTACCAGGTTGGCTTGTTAATACAAGGGTATGTGCAAGATCATGATGGGCCAAAAAGTGGCAATATAATGGGTATGTGGTTGATGACTTTTTTTTTACCCAAAATTGATGAAACAAAAAGGGTTTTTAAAGGAGATTCTCATATTTCCACCAATATAAATTATTCTTTATTTTGAATTTAATAAATAATTATTATTTATTTTCTCTTCAAATTACGACTAAAGTCCTGATTGATAGACTAATTGAAAAACATCTATAGGTTTCAAACGATATCACATTTTTTGAATCCAAAACATGTGTCACATTCTATGCTTTGTATACTATAGGATTAAAAAATAAAAATTTAATTTCATGAAGTTTTGACCAAGTTAAGGTGGTCAGACATATGAGTTTTTTATATTTTGTAAAAGTTGTAATAAAAAATCATAATTAATTATTTACTTGGAAAAATTTACAAAAAAATATGCATCACATTAGGACATGAGTCCTCTACTTATATCTAAAATCTTATAAAAAATATTATCATGTTATTGTGGTTAGGGTGGTTAGATAGACACGTACTTCTTATTTTTTCCCTGAAATTTAAGTACTATTGCATTGAAATTTCAAATTTTCACCAACTAGATTTAAAAAAAAAAAAACCTAGTAGTTTAGAAACTACATTCAATTTGCTATAGATTTTATTGTTACATATTTTTGAAATAATATAGATAACCTATTCAAATATTTACGTTAAGTTGCCTAACTGTGATTTTCTGATTTTTTTGCCACTTAAGGGATTTTTTTTTCCATGATGATCTTGCACATACCCATAAATGGGCTCTAACTTACGTGTAATAAGATTAGGATATTCCTCATTCTAAGATAACACATAACTGATCCTGGGCCAACTTATTTAATATTTCCTTATCAAACACTTGTTCCCCCGACAAAGTATCAACTAATTTCAAGAATTTACCTTTTAGCTCCTCAACCATGGTAGGACCTCTATTGTCATCCTTCAGTATTTGAATCTAAAATCAGAGAAATTTTTATACAAATTATAATTGAGGTAGTTACATTCCTTCATCAACATGCTTTGTTCCATAAGGATTTTTTTTTATGAAAGTAAGCTTCTATTCTATGCTCTTTTTCCACATAAAAACCCTAGGGTCATCTTTAGATGAGACTGTTAGGATTAAGGTGTCATCCACCTTGTAAATCCAATGTCATGGTTCCAAGATCCTTGGAAAGTGTCTCTATGCACTTAGGGTGTATTGGGAAATTAATTTATAATATTAATTCTCACCATTGTTTGTAATATACTCATAAGGGGTGATGGGTTCACTAGTAGTGGTGAAGGTGGTGTGTGGACATAAATATTTAATAGAGTTTTCCCCACATGTGGATGCCTAGAATGGGATAATAAAAGATAAAGTAAATGATAAATAAGCAACTCTTGGGATTCTGCAAGTGATTCTTGGAAAGAGGTAACATGTGTCACTTTGTTTTTCATCATTTATTGCATTTAATGTAATTTTTATCTCTCATAGTTGGGAACCCAAGTTGGAGGGAAAGTATTGAAGAAAAAATTGATATCCTTTCACATTCTGAGTAGGTAATCAAAAGGTTATCAATATTTGTAATTAAGGGTCATCTTGTGGCACCATGTTTTGTGCATTAGATACCTTAAGAAGTCTATACATTAAGCCTCGTAGATGCAGAAAATGAGAGGAACAAGTGAATGTAGTGTTACTTTGTAGGAAAAAGGATAGGTTGAGGTATAATGAGGTTTTTCATAGGTACATAGGTGCTACCATTTTGGATCAATAGAGGAGAATGTAAGTGTTTGTATTATAATCTCATAAATATTTGATGATAATGCATACTTGGCCTCTCTTCTTGGTGGAGTTTTTTCCTGCAAGGTTTTCACCATGTAAATCCTATGTTATGTGATTATCTTGTGTTGTTGATTTGTTCCTCATTACTAATACCTTATTTTGATGATGTTCTTTAAAATTGCTATTATAAGTTCACATAAGGTAGTATTTTATAATCATGTTATGTTGGCTATTGTTGGCATAATAATGAAGATGGATCTAAACATGGTATTTCCATATTAAGGAAAGATGTTTTTGAGATTTACATATAAGTTTCACATTTTCATATTGTTGTATTCCAAGCCTTGAATCTCATCCTTTAAAGTCATATTTGGATAGATATTGAATTTTCCAAATATTGGTATTGAACCTTTTTATTTCTCATTATTTAGTATTAGAGTTGAAGGTTAACTATTTTCGTAGTATTCCTTATTTTTGACTTCTTATAAATTGGAAAGCTTGTAGGAATTTTTTATAGGGAATTAGAGGTTTTTAAAAGGATTTTGGGACAACAATGAATGTTCTTTAGTTAACTTTGTCCTATAATTTTGTGAGTTGAAAGCCATGGATATTATCAATGTGATCTATGTTGGGAAATTGGAACTCATGATTATGGATAATTATGGAGTCAGTTATGTTATGGTAACTTGGAGCTCTTGTTTTAAAATATGTGTATATCCTCTTATTTGGTGGTTTTATTCCTTTACCTACTATTCATGTTCAACAAGAAGGTGTTCATGTTGGATGGGTAGAGACATCCTGGTCACACGGAGAAACACTCTCAATTTAGAAAACAAAATAGAGTTCATATGTTTGCTTCATGGCTTTATCCCATGTTTGAATGAAAGCACTGGAAGATAAGCCACTAACCTCTTTGTGGGTTGTGGAGATGGTATGATTCATATGTTATAATCACTTGGAAAACTTTGTTTTTCCTATCCGGGTTGTAGATTACACTAGTTTTCAATTGTGGGTTTTGTAGATATGTACTTATTCCATTATTTAGATGACATGTTTCATGTAAATTTCTAGATGGTTAAATGGATTTCATATTTATAGAGATGGTTTGAATTTTTTACATTTTAACTAAAATATGTGGTATTTAGATCTTTGATAAGACTCTATTTAGGGTATTCTAGATAAAGACAGTTACAAGTTTGCATGGTTGCTTGGAGGGTTCTTATTGATCTATGGTACTCCAATGTGGGTTTATTTAGAAAATAAGATATATCATTGATTCTGGTGTTTGTGTCTTGGAAATCCACATGTTATACCTTATTATCTCTCTTTCATATGATACTAATGTGGGGTTGAATCTAATTTTTAAGATATTTGAGATTGGAGCATTGATTATATATTTCTCCTTTGAGATGTTGTATATGTAGAAATCTTGTAAATTTTCTGATTTGGGTTCTCTTTGGTATGCCTTATTCTTGGTCACCATTACTACATTGGTATGTTTATTGCAGCAAGAGATGGTTATTGGGATTACCTAATATAGTTGTTCATTTGAATCTTTAGCATTTTTTTTATGGTGCATGAGAAGATTTATTCACTTTGAGTAGAGTGTTGGCAATTATTTTGTTCATGATTCCATGTATAAATCTATATTACTTTCAGTGGGAGATTTATGCAATTACATAGTGTGTTCTATCTTCTTTGTTTCAATATTTTGCTTATAATTGTTGTTATAATGTGTAATGAGCCATGAATAATCTTTGATTAGAATATGGATGGTCTTTTGTAATGGTTGTGTGTGTCATAAGGAGCTCTTGGATTTTTACTTTGAATTGTAGTGAGAGTTATGACATCTTTGGTTCTATTGACAAACGATGTGTACCATTTGTATCTTCTTGGTTTGGAGATTATGATTGTACTTTACCTTTTGGGAGCTCATGGTGTTGAGTTAACCAATGACTGCAAACTCTTGAGTTTCACAAAACTAGAAAGCTCAGAAGTTCTATTGTGTAGCAAAGTACTTACTTCTAATGCTTTGATCACACCCTCAAGTTCATTTTCCTTTTGTATCCACTCATTAGAACTTTGCTTGTACAAATCTGCAAGCCTGGAAGCCTACAAAAAATGCACTTTAAATATGGAACATGATGCATTTCTCTTCATACACATCATAGACATTGCACTAAATAAATACCCTCCAATGAATTTAGACCTAATTCCATCGTGTAGTACCCCTCCATTTATGTTTATGCTTTCTGTTGTTATGTTTTCACATTGTTAGACCTATGATGCTTTGTTGGATATTTTGATCGCTGGTCTTGAGCGATAGTGGGTTAATTTGTGACGTGATGATACTTGTTTGATGATTATTGATTTCAGACATGATTGGATATAGTTTAGATGTTTTATTTTCAGTTGATTATTGCTATGTATATGTTATGATGGACTAACAGCTATTTATTTTGTCAGTTTGTTGTGAAGTGTACTGGTGTGGAGAACGGAATCGTATCACTCGCTTGGGAGTGCCCTGTGATATCTGTGATTTTCTCCGCACAATATGTTTGTTTAATGCTTTATATATATATTTGTATGCATGTTATTGCTTGGTTGTAGGAATTTGTAGGTACATGACACCGACTCCACCTGGGTACTCAGGTCTGAGCGTGTGAAGAGTCAACAGATACGTTGATCGGGAGATAGTAGTTTGGTTTATCCTAGCCTAGTCTTTAACCCTAGTCTTAGTACTTTGTCTGTTTCAGTTCAGAGTCATAGGTTGTATTGTTATTTTTCTGTTTGAATAAATTGTTGAAAGTTAAATATTGGTTAATTTTAATGTTAGTTTATTGTGTTTTAAATTATTGTTATTTAATTAATGTTTAAATGTGGTAGAAATTTACTTGCTTGATAATTTAATCCATTAATTAGCTTATTTGGTTAAATAGTTGATCTTAAAAAGATTAAACTATTTTAATTAAATAAATAAATAAATTAAATTAAATTATTAAGTGTGTAAATTATATTACATTTGGAAATTAGAAATTTAATAAAAATAAAATGCATGTAAATTAAAATTGAGTTTTAAAATTTAAATTAAAATTTTGCATGCAAATTATTGAAGGGCAAAAATTGCTAAGAAGTTGTTAAAAGATATTTGCAACTTCTCAACAAGTGTGTAAGTTTCATTTAATGAGGTTGTTGAAATTTTGTTACAGAGGATATTTTGGATCTCGGGAAAACAGAAGGGTTATCCAATTTTCCTCACGGGGAAATTATCAGAAGCTTTTGCAAAAAAATTCTGTGTAAAAATCTTATTTCTTAGGAATTGTTATCTCTCTGGTTGTATATCTGTGGAAGATCCCTTAGAGGATCTTGGTGGTTGGTTAAGCTCTCTTGGATTTGAAGATTTTCTTTTGGAGGAAGATTTGGGGATTTGTATGCTACAGGCAAAAGGAATTCTCTTACAAACAATTATCTTAATTCGGGTATTTTTCTTGTTTGTTGTTTCTATTCTTTAAAAGTTAGAGAAAAGATTAATTTTGTATTTCCTGTGTTCTTTTCAAGAATTTGGTAAAACTTTATTTAAAACAGTAGAAAGCATCTGTGAAGAATTTTTAGTTGTGATTGAAAAGAAATTTTCTGTGTCATATTTCAAACTTCTGTGAAAAATTTAAAAAGGGAATTGGGGAAAATGATTTTTGGATAAATGTTTATTGTATTAAAATTGGAAAATCCTATTGAAATAAAATAGAAAATTTGTGAAGAAAAATAACCCTATATAGTAATAAGTTTTCTCAAATTTCTGTAGAAAAACTTGGTCAAAATATGTTTTTTGTATTTGAAAGATCTAAATATACATATATATATATATATTTATATATATATATTTACATACTATATTATATATATAAATTGCTGTGAATTTATGTGAATTTATATAAAAAAATTCTTTTTATAAAAATCGCCGTACGGAATAAATCCGCAGGCCGAAAGAATTGAAATGTTGATTTCGGATTTTATTTAGTATTAAAAAAAAATTATACTGGTTTGGGGAGGGCCAAAAACCTCCCCATATGTATTCAGTGGTGGGCGCAGCCCACCAAGGTTGCGCACAGCAGCCAGGCTGCTAGGTGCAGCCCTGGGAAGGCTGCGTCCTTCCCACAGGAAGGTCGCAGGGCCTTACCCTGTTACATATAAAACTTAAACAAAAAAAAAAGAATTCTGAGCTTTATTACTGTATGCATTTTTTTAATGCGCGTGCAATAAAACTTTGATCTTTATTAAATTTTGTTTGTTTTTTTTTTTTATTAAATATTTTATATATAATTAATATGTATGTTATATATATTATATTTATAATATATTATATTTATAATATATTATTTATAATATATTATAATATATAATATATATTATATATAATATTATTATATATAATATTATTATATATATATATATATATTGTTTAGTGAATTTTTAAATAATTATTTATGTTGGATAAATTCGAAAAGGGGGGTATAATAAAAGATTTTTATTTAAATTTGAATGCAAGTAATCAATTGAAAATTGATGATTAACCCATTATGTGATATATAGGAAATGTAATAGATTAGGTGATACAAGTTCTTTAGATTGTTAAAGTTGATTTATAATTGTGTCATTCTCAAACTAATATAAGTGGATTTAATATATATCCGAATAATAGACAATTATTTCTCTTGAATTGTTTTTAAATATGTAATCTTATGGGCAAATGGGAAATGCTTTAGTTGTACAAGTCTTCCAGATCAATTGTTAAATGGGGATTGTGATTGTTAAGTTAAATTTCTTGTGTTAACTAAAGATGTGTACATGGCTTTGTTTGGTGGTTTGACACCTGTGTTATAAATATTGAATGCTATTCGTTTTAACGTGATTGGTCTTTTATATTGATTTTGGTTATATGTACACTTTGTAAACCTTAGTTAGAGAACTTAGAAAACCTTGTTATGTTTAGGGGAGTGGCTATTTGTAAGGGCCGACACACAAAGTGGTGTCAGGGTAACTTACAAGTAGTTAGTAACTCAGTGATAACTAAATGACATAATAGTTAGAATAAAACACTTAACAAGATGTTTATGCCTCTCTTATGACTCTTGAGCTACTTCAGTCATGAGTATAAGCTGAGAAGGCTTGGAATGGAAAATCGATGTCTTGTTCCTTTAAAAGACATTCGATTCCACAATAGTATGCAATAGGGGCCGGGTTTCGAAAGAGGTTACCAGGGTAACCCAAGGATTGGGGGCCGGAACCTAGGAAGAAACTCCAGGGTAACCTTTGCAACGTTGTGATGACACTCCACCTAGAATAACAGTCAACCTTGTATTTGTAAAACATTCAATTGTTTAAATCTGGAAGCAATGTAACCAATAGTCTGTTGTGTACTAGTGTCTAGGGTTAGTAGGTTAGGTCTAGGTAACCTTATTACTATCTCCTAGCACGGGGGTGGACCTACGGGTACCACATGGTTGGGTGGAATGTGCACCTTACTCCATTGGGTCCCCATTTTTATCATGGCATCGAGAGCTTCATGGATGGAGAGCTCGCGTTTGGATACTTATGTTTATTTCAACATTGTATATTGTAAAATTTGTATTGTAAAAACATCCCTCAATGTTGTGAGGTGAATAATGTAAATGTAATTGTAAATATTATTGAGCCACCTCGTTAGATGGATGAGTATTGTATAATTATCAAATGAAATGTATGGAAAACCATGTTTGTACTTTATTATGTTATTATGAATGGAAATTTCAATGTTATGCAATGTTAAATGTTTATGTTATGAATTAATATGTGCAATGCGAAATACTTAAGTCACTTAAGGAAAACTCAAAGTAGTGTAACGTTTAGTAACTTAATGAATGTTCGCAAATAATTAACTTAATATTTAAACTTAAAAAAAATAAAATTATTACACCTTTATTATGCTATTGCAACATTCTTAGGTTATTAAGATGGGGCATTACACATCGCAACAAATTGTTATAAATTAGAAAAGATTGAAAGTGAAATAAAAACTAAAAAATTATCAATTATCTTTCTTTGCAACTACTATTTTGTCCAAAATTTTCACCTTAAGAGTTCAAAGGAGTAAGAATTTAACAAAAAAAACAAAAGGTGAACCACAAATAAAAATTTTCGAGAGAAAGAAAATTACCTTTGAACCATACAATCTACATTCTCTTTGTTATTATTCTTGCACAACATGCACGACTGGCTAAAAAATATAATTCAGCCATGTAGGCTGGCTGGTTAGGTGCAAATATTTAACAACCAACAATAATATTTTTATATAGAACTTGAACACAGAGTGACATGTAAGAAAAAAAATAAAATGTTCCTTTTATTTTTAGTGCTTGTTGAATCCCACGATGATTTTTTTTTTGATAAATGTGTAACTAAAATTAAGCTGGTAGAGAAGGAAATCTAACATTGCCTGTTGGGATAGCCATTTCTACTACCTTCATTTCATGCCAACTCTAATCTATTGTGTTTATCAATTATGGCCAATACAACCAGTAGTGCATGTGTCTTTTCTATTTTAATCTTATAGTTTCATACAAAAATTGTGTTTATTTATTTTACTAGAACTATCCCTTCCTTTTCAAGTAAAACATGATAATGAAAAGTTGTTTTAATATTTAGACAAACTTTGCACACTAGCACTGTCATTGGTCAAAAATTAAATTTTTTGATTATAATCCATCCTCAGTATAAAGAAATGACAATATAATGAAACCAATGTGGAAGACAACATGCACAATTTCAAAGTGCTTGCAATTTGAAACTTACAATTGCAACTTCTGCTGAAAAATGTTCTTCTTTGGAAGCAAATTCTTCTTTAGTGAATCTTAGCTCCTTTATAGAACACAATCACCAAATGAGAAGAGTTCCACCTTGCATAAAAATTGAATACAATCAAACTATCAAAGTCACCAAAAGTTTGTCCTACCTCTCTTGTTGATGCAAGTATTTCTTCCAGCTCCTTAACTTTTTCTTTACTCCTGTGAGATTCTCCCAAGGAATCATTCCCCTTTTTCTCAACCTGAAAATGTTTAGGCATGCCTCAAAAAAACTTATAAGCATTAGGTAGTCTTGGAACAAAGAAGATAATAAGCTTACTACCTTTGATAGTTTTGTAGAAAGGTCTGCTTCCACTTCCACACTACTTTGGCGTTGTTGTAGGACTATGTTAACTTTAGATGTTAATTCTTCAATCAACCAGGTGTTGTGTTTTTGAATTAACTTCTTCTCCTGTTCATGAATGTGTTAGAGCTAATCCAATGACACAATTGAGTCATTATTATTGTAATGATAACATAAAAAGAAAAATAGAAAATTAATACCTGCTGAAGATGAGCCTATGCTGCATGTGAACGGGCAATTTCAGATTCAATTTCATTTATTTTGGCTTCCAAAGCACCATGGTCATTGGTTAGGTTAAGCTGGCCAAAGCAGAAATTAAGCTATCAGGAATTATAGTGGGTTAAATTTACTCCTAACCATACAATTTTACATAATTCATAGCTGATACTATTTTACATGAATATTCAAATTGCGATCTTCCTACCTATTCATTGCCATCTTACCTGATTCAAGATCCATTTACTCAGCTTTTATTAGGCTTTAACAGTGTTGTAAGGTAACTAGAAAAACAATTTCCTTAATCCTGCTTTTATGGATAGTTTACATGGCAAGCTATTTAGGCACTGACAAACTATGGCTCAATATCAGGACAATTCTTTTGTAGGGCATGCCATGATTTTGGATAGATTTCTCAATAAAGAGGAATTGAAGGTCTTGACAACCTCAGAGTATAAGCAAAATGGTCTAGAAAATTTTATTTTACCAATTTTCCTATATACAACAAAGGACATATCTTAAGTTTTCCTAAGGAAAATGTATGATAGGATTAGATGGGAATATCACTTCAGCCCCTACCTCTGATAGCTAATAGCCAAGACATCCCTAAACATTAATCCATACCAGTAAAGTAAACCTAGATGTTCCTTGACCAACTCACCAACTACAACTTGCAACTTCTATAGAACACATGCAACAATATAGTTCTCTTTCTTTCATCCCCAACATAATTGATTGATTATATCTTTCTACAAGATGTTTCATCCCACCAAATATTCCTAAAAATTAGAGCCCAAAACAAAAACTGAAGTCCTCAAAAGACCAATTGGCCCCTTGTGCATTCCTAATTCTCATTCCTCTGTCATCCCTAGAATTTGGCACTACACTAATGTAGGAGCATCACTTGAATGTTGTTCTTGAAAGTCCAAGAGACCTAGTTTATTTTTTAAGGACTATTTTACTCTGTGATTCCTAGTTGTATGTCAAGAAAAGATCAAAAAATGGTCTTAGAAAACCATATATATAATCTTTTGTAATGTTTTCTAGCCTAGGTGTGGTATAGGGTTAAAAGTTGCATAAAAAGGCATAAATGTCAAGTTTAATGATATAGTCATTAGGGATTTTGGAGAAAAAGGACTTATGATCTAGTGTAACTACTTTTTTGTAAGTTCTTTGATGTTTATTTAATGATATGCTACACTCCAAGAAGCTAGGGAGCAATATTTTCATGAAAACCCCGTCTTTATCAATTTTTATGACAATTTTCTAAAAAAAATAGCAAATAATAGATTGGTATGGCCATGTACAAAAAAAAAAATAAGATCTGTGATTGTGTAGGATGATAATGGCATGTCTTAAGGTTCAAATGCAATTTTTTTGAGGTGATTTCATTTAGTTTTTCTCAAGTTATGATCAAAATAGTGCTTGTTGCCCTATTCAGAAACTAGGGTTTCTAGCAAGTAAGTTTTATTCATGTCTTTTAATTCAGCCGTTGAAAAATTATGAGATTTGAAGCATATTTTCTGCAGGACCTTTTGCACATTTCCACCAAAGGGAAAGTTCTAACTCTTTATTCTATGTGAGTTATAGCAGATAGTGTGTTTACTTGCATTAATACTATCTTAGACTCTAGTCTTTTGAGGGTTTTATGGAAAATGCATTGTTTTGAGTTATCCAATGTTAGGTAGGGTTTAAATGTAGCCTGTAGAGTGTGATGAAAGTATTTGGGATCCTAAGTAAGAAAAATCAATGAGTGTTGATACCTTTTCAGGGTTTGAGCCTAAGAAGGAAGACTAGGAAGTGAACTTGCAAAGATAGTGTTCTAATACTTTTAGTAGTTTCAATCATATCTCACAAAAACACTTGTTTCTTCCAATTGTGTATTGCTCTGCATCATACACATCACCTTGTCCATATATCTGGAGCTCATTTTAAAAATGAACTAAACAGTATTCTTATTAAAGGGATAATAAAATTAATACAAAATTAAATAGTAATTCCCAAAGCACATTATTTAAAACCCTCAATGGTCATATCTCAAACGCCAAGGTGCATGCAAGTTTTGAGAGATTCAAAACCTACAATGGTAGAACAATAACATAGCTGGCAAGGCAGGTCAAACAAATTATAAACCTACCCAATCTATGTAAAAATCATCAAGCTAGTCTTTACATCACCATTTGAACTTCTTTTTATTATCTCTAAAGCCTAATTGAACCAGCCTACTATATAAAGCAAAACCTTAATTTGTCTTTGCTTGAACAATCTAAGTATTGTTCGTTATCAACTGTACACCTAATTACAACAAATTTTATGTCTATCAATGGATGACATAAAGTAAAAGAATCAACTCAAAGAAGCTGTCAATATGTTAATGGAGAAGGCACACATGACAATAGGCAAATATTGAATGCTCTTATGTAAAGGAAAAATATAAAACTAGATTTTGATCCAATCAACCAACTTATTACTCATTAATTATAACATCAATTTGGCTCTCAGAGTTTTTTCTTTTGAGAATAGAAGCGGCACTAGTTGCAGACAATACAAGCATGATAAAGGGCTTCTTGATAAAATCACCAATTCTCAACTAAGAGTTATTTTTCACAAAATTGCAAGCATGCAAAGTTTCATTTTCCAAACTACTACGGATCTTATCTCATATATATCATATACGATAGTCCATATTTATGAAAAATTATCTTAGTCTTGATAAATTAAATAATTTTAAGCATACACAATGAGTCCATATGTATATAACTACAGAAAAATCATAAATACAAATCTAATAAATCCTGGAAGCACAGACTTCTCTAACACTATATAATATTATAAATCAACACACAAGCAAAGAATTTTTGAGTGTGATATTTATATTTCAAGAAAATATGGGAACAAATATTCCAAATATGAAAGATAAATACATACAATTTTGTCCAAATATATCTTAATTGAGTTATTCTTCTCATTAAACTCTATACTTTTTTGCTCCATAACTTCCAATAACTCCCTCTTTGATTTGTGTAGCTCACTAACTTCAAGAGATAAGCACTCAGCTTCGCTATCCTTTTTAATCTGTGATAAATGGAGAATATTAAAATAAACAAGCATAAGCAAAAACTAAGCTTCAATGAGCATATCTACAAAAATATTCTCTTACAAAAGGCTTGCCATTTTAAATATCTTAAAGAGAGCAAAAATCAAGATATTTTCTAAATGAATATAATCATTTTACAAAAGGAATGAAGCACAAAGATCATGCAACAAATATTGCAAAATTTGAAGTTTAAGGGAAGGAAAAATGATAAATAACTACTCATTCTACTATTTATTTTGTGAACATATCATAATTTATTAGATGTTGATAATCATAACAATTTAGTATTACAAAGAAATTATACATCAAGGGTTATTATTTATTTGAATGCTAAGTATTAATCTGGTTTCCAACCATCACCAAAGCAATTAAAAAAATAAAAAATAAAGTTTACAATATTCACTAATAACCAAGATAGGTCAATGCAAACTCTCAAGTAAACCCTATATAGAACACGTCAGGGAATGAATAAGAGTTTCAAAGGACTACAAGTCAAAAGCAGCTACATCTTAACAACTAAAACCATGAAAAGAGTATAGCTGATAGAAAGAGTATGGCCACTAAAGAAGACTGTAGGACTGATGAAGACAATAGCTAAAGGTGACTGCTATGCTGAATCTGAAACATTTAATGAAAGACCAAACCCCTCATGATCAACTCCTATAAATAAGAAAAAAAATCAATGTTGATACCAATGAGAAAATGGCCAACAGATAGGGACTGGTTCATTGTTCTTAAGAAGGCACAAAGAATATCTCTTACAAACTCTTCTAAGATCCATGGCCAATGATCCCTTAGAAGCATCAAGGAAGCTGCATATAAGTGTCAGATCATATGTATAACTATATATGTATGGTCATATCCATTGAAATATGGATGAAGATTTGTTGACCCTTCAAACCAAGGTACATTGTATCTACGAAGTCCAGAATGAGAGTGAGTAGGTTTGGTCACTCTTAATTGGGGTGCCCAAAGAGGAACATCATCTCAAAGATGGAAAAATCATATGAGAGGAATTAGAAAGCACAGATCAATTATAGTTAATAATATACTTTTCAAGGTAGAAAACTAAGAAGTCTAGTTAATGTGATGAACTATAAAGCTTCTAATAAAAAACTGTGTATAGCTTTTTGACACACAATTTCCTACTAGAAGCTTTACTATGAATCATAAACTATATTATTTTATTTCTAAATCTTATACTAGACTATATGAACAATCATATTGAATTGTGTTTTTTATTATAATATTTTTTTGTGTTAAGCTAAAAGGAGGTGCTTTTTGATGGGAATACCATGTTGTTTTGACTTGCGGATACCTACAACTGACCTACAATAGCAACTATTGATGGATCAGACTAGTTACATTCCTTATATCAGCCTATGTTGTGATCTTTAGACCTGTCAACATCAAACCAGCTCATAATGTCAAGGTACCCACTGATGTATTACATGTGTGTTGATTTCATGTATTGGAATATTTGGAAATGAATTTATCAGTGCAAGTTATACCAGAATTGTTTATTTTCATAACTCTATTTTAGATAGCAAGGACTTCATTATCATGTGTTTATTTTTAAGCTTGCTTATTGTCAAGAAATTAAAAAAAAGGTAGTGTGGCTATTACAACTTTGCATGCATGGATAAAAGTGTTGAATTGAAACTTAGAGCATAAAAGGAATCCAACAATCAACTTTTACATGGCAGGAGTGAGATACATGTAGCTTACCTTGGAATTCAAGCATTGCTAGAAGTAATTGTTTGCATGTGTAGCATGGGAAGGCTCTATAACCCACATAGAGAATCTAGCCAAAGCAACCCTAGCGAGCTAATTGTCCACAGAAGGTAAGTACCAGCCCATGAAAATTTCCAACTAAAGTTTGGAAATGGTTCTAAGTTCTCTAGAACTCCATGGTCTTTAACGACTATACTTATGCTCCACCTGTTTCTCTTATCACCACCCACCATGATGTTTGATCAATCAAAACCTTCCCCTGATAGGCCTTGCAACAATGTACAAAGTTGCTAACATGTCAAAAGATTCAATAACATGTTTTGACAACTCAAGTGCCCACACTACACACCACAAGGAAATGAAACATTATCAAATGGTTTGTTTGATGAGTTTCACAAACTCTGTGATGCCTAGGAACATTGCCTACAAGAGAACTCAGATGAAGGTGTAATGCCCCGCCACGCAACCCTAGGGGAAGTTACAATCCACTAACCAAATGCAACAATTTTTATTTTTTATTTTTATTTTTTAAAAGAACAATAACATACAAGTTCACTATACTTTGCAAACATCCCCTAAGGCTACGAGACAAAGATTACTTAAACCCGAATAAAACAACCAAGGAATGAAAACATAGCATCATTCAATTAAGGAATTCAAGTACATACATTCCATACATGATATAACATCAAAGACAAATCGATACATCACGTTATCCAATAACAATTGCTTACATTATAATTACAACACTCATTCCCTGAATCAGGTAAATCAAATAAACATGATAATTTATTACAATTTCCACCTCGATACAAATGAGGGGTAATGAAATACAAGAATAACTGGAGCAAAAGAAACTAGAAGAGTGATTGGAACCAACGAGCTCTCCATCATGAAAGTCTCATCCAAGATCACGAACAAAGCCAATGGTGTAAGGTGCACGTTCCACCCAACCAAGTGATACCCAAAGGCTCACCCCCCGTGCTAGGAGATAGTAACAAGGATTTCTGGTCAAGACCAACTACCTCTAGACAAAGGCTAAACATAACTGAACTGACCCAAATACCAACAACATTACTTAACACAGTACGAAAACTCACAACACAATACATTGCTTCCAGGTTACATAGGACAAGTACACCATTGTACAACACATAATAACTGATTACTGTTGACGTAGGAAGAGTGTCATACATAAATTGCCATGAGTTACCCTAGCTCAACCTTCCTAGGCTACCAGACCCCCATCATGGGTTACCTTGGCTTGCCTCTACCGGCGCCGGACCCTCATGCAAAACTATGCGTCTCATCTCATCTTGAGTCTTAACAATGCATGTTCCATGAGAGAGGCATTCTTTAACTTTATTAGTGTGAAGTTCCCCATTAATTCTTTTAAATTATCACTTGATTAAACCCTAGGTGAGTTACCCTGACACCACTTTGGGCGTCGGACCCCCACGGAGGGCCACTCTCCTACTGACAACACTGGGATACAAAACCCCCAATCTAAGGGTAGACAAGATGCACAAAACTAAAAGCCAAATCCAACCTTAACACATAAGGTTACACAACCTGATCGTAGTACTTGGGGAACCATAACATATCACCTAACCCGTCCATGATAACCAGGTAACACCCCACTACATCCACGAGTACTACCCAAAGCAAAAACACACGGTTGACTAACATACTAACAACCCATACTTTTGATAAGACAACCCCAAAGTAAGACTTAGAAAGAAACAAATGACTTAATTGTCTAGCATCGAGAATAACCAAAACATCATTAGAAAACATCTTAGGCACCTAAATTAACTAATATTCGGGTTTCCTAAACCCAATCCAAAGAGAGACATAATGTAAGTAGTCAATCAAAATGCATAACCTTGTTCGAAATAAAATTCTTACCTATTGTTTTATTTAAAGTTCTCGATCATAGCTAAGGTTTTTAAATAACTCAATTTTCCAAATATAACAACATTTTATAAACAAAACATTTTTTTTTGAAATAAGTTAAATATTTTATTCCTAATCATTTTCTCATTTACTCTTGTAAACTATCATTTTCATAATGATATTTAAGTATATATTTATATATTTAAATAATATTTAATCATATATTAAATTCTAAATAGTAACCCACATATTTAAAATATAATATAATATGAATATCATATTATATTTTAAATATATAAAAAAAAAATTAAAATAAAACTAAATAAATAACATATTTTATATTATTTATATAATATAATATATAAATATACATATATATTATATTATATATATAATATAATATATAAATATATATAAATTATATTATATATATAATATATAAAATATATATAAAAAAAGTCAGCCCAAAACACTCAAATGAACCCTAAGCTGGATGCGATACAACAGGCCGCGACCCATCACTAGGGGCCGCTGTGAGGGTGGCCGTCTTTGCCTTCACGAGTGCTCCCTAGTGATGGGGGCCCATAGCCCAAACCCCTCCGAACCACACCAATTTTTTTTTTAATAACAAAATCGTCCCAATGGCTCGGTAAAACCGATGCAAAATAAAATCTGAACAGGTTTTTTTTAACCGCTAATAATTGAAACATAAAACATATATATATATATATATTATATGTATATGGATATATATATATATTTTATCAAATATATATGTATGCATATATCAAATATATATATATCCATATACATATAATATATATATATGTTTAATTTGCTAAGAAAACAGTTAAATTGAAGAAATTTTCTTCATAAACAAAATATCCAGCAGATTTATATTTGCAAGCACAATTTTGATTTCAAACACAATAGGAACCCTCTTTTGTTCATGTTTTCAAATTTAAAATAAGATTTTGGCATGGGTTTTCTCATTGTAATCACAAGAGTTTATTTCAATTTTTTTTTTTTTAAACACAATCTAAGATGGGTTTTACAAAGAGATTAAATCTTTCAAGGAACATGAACAAATTTAAATTTTCTATCAAAATGAAATTAAGATAAAAAAGTAAGAACCTTGTGTTCTCTCCAAGCCTGAAGTTCTTCAATGGAGGTTTTCCCTTTTCTTTTCCAATTTAGCTTCACCCAAATCCTCAATCTTCTCTTTTCAATTTCTTCCAAGAATTTCCATGCAAGTTTGCTCTCCCAATTTTTCCAATTTAAAATTCAAGATAAAATCACAATTACCTTATGCAATCCTCTCCAAATTTGTCAAACCCCTAACTTTGAATCCACCCACCAACATTTATTGCTAATTTAGATATTTTTATTTTTGAAATTTAATAAAACAATTTCATTTTCTAAATGCATTTTGCAAAAATATCCTTTAAATAAAATTCATTACAACCCAAATGACAATTTAAATTTTCTTTAACCAAATGATTTTAACAATTCACCAATAAAATTCTTTTCAATCTTTTATTTCTAAAAGTAAAATATAAAGCATAATTCTAATTTTTGACTTAATCCAAAAATCTAAAGGTTCCAACCCAACCAAATTGGTTTAATTTATCACTATTAATTTAATTAGTCAATAAAATAAATCTAATTCAAAATTAGATTATTTTATTAATTAAATTAAATTAATTAATTAATCACTAATTTCCCAACATTTCAATAAGACAAAACAATACTCATTTATAAATTTCAAAAGCCATTTAATCATTTTTAACTTGCAATTTTAAATACAAAGCCAAGGAGGAAACTACAACATAAAATAACTGAGCCCGACTACAAACTCGATGACACACAATAACTAGGGTGATGGTTGACACAGAAAACCTAGTTACTATCTCCCAATCGATACCGTTGGTCAAGGGACACACTCAGATCTGTGAAACCAAGTGGAGTCGATGTCCTGTACCTGCATCCTGCACACAATACGAGTGTTGAAACATGCATATAATATATTAAAACACACTGTGAAGAGGAAATCGCCGAATCCCGGGGCACTCGCATGCAAGTGATGTGATCCCGTCCCCTTCACCAATACAATATCACTAACCGACACATCTAATCATCAATGATATAATCCAAACATAAAGCATCAGTAATTCACATACATGCTAATTTAATCCATAACATAAAATAATAATAACATCTGAATAAAGTACCATCACATCAAAACATAATGTTTACATCACTTAACAAATAGCGGTTAAAATAACCAAGTTCCATAGTCACAATGCAACAGAAATAAAACATATCATAGAAGAACATTGTTCGATCAAAGAGAAAAATGGAGGGGTGTTACAGAAGGTCACAAATGGTGGTGTCTAAGCCAAAATAAAATGCTATCCTCCTTATAATACTGATAATGGCCAAGCATTGCTACTTCAAAACCTGGGAAAATGCCTATCACAAATAGATATTTGTTGGTAAACAGTTTTGTCACTGCAAAAGTTTCCTAACTTGCCCAAGCAACAACAACAAAATGCACCAACAAATGGAGAAATCGTTATGAAATTAACAATTCTCCTTTGCATTTGAGAGGGGTTGCTCCCTCAAACAATGAAATTTTGTGTTTTCAAGTACTATTAACAGGAGATTACAAAAGGCAAAGAACTAAGACTAAAATAAATGGCAGAAGACCTCAGATATGGCTAACATGGGACCAAAACTAAGTTCTCCAGAAAAAGGAAAGAAAAAGATTTATGATCAAGAAGGGACAAACTAAAATATTTGTTCCTCATTCTAGATGCAATTTTACAACAACATATAATTTGAGTTTTAAACTAAAGATAACATCTTGATCTAACGTAAGAGAGGCTTATCTCAATAAGGTTTTCAGATTCATAGATTAGAAAATAACCTTTAATACCTCTCATAATTGCATAAAAGATCATTCGTAGACTTATAGCATCAAAACATGACAAGAAATATCTTAGAAGATTGTAGGCTTAACGTATGAAAAAACCCTACAATATGAAGATCAACATCCTAATGCACAAACCAACTATTCTTCTTTATTTTTAACTCCTAAAGAAGAGTTCTACATACTCTTTCTACTCCTGTTGTAAAGTTTCCTTTTTGGGATTAACCTAATCTATATACTGAATATATTTTCGTCCTTCCCTCCTTCCTAACCCCATCGAAGGATGGTAGAATTATTGTGCCAAGGGCATGTGAACAATCTCCAAGTGGACTCCCTAAGGTTTCCTACCTATCTTGGGACCATCCATCAAGTGATTGAATTATCCGCCTCTCCCTTCACAAACTCCCAATTGTTAATTGGGTATTAGCGAAAGTGAGTTGGCTCAAAATCCATTCTTGTTTTGAAGAACATGATTGATTACAAAGTACAATAATTGCTGCAAGCATCATTATTGGACTCTTGTAAATAATATCCCTTTATAGCTACACATGGTGTTTGTCAATCACCCATGCTGCATATACAAATCTTAATACATGTACATAGATATCTATCAATTATATTCAGATTGTTAAATTCCTCTATGCATTCATCCATCATAATATATTTAACTATATTCACAATCATAACAAATTAAAATGTTTATAAACTTCAACTACTATTTAATTTAATAAAATATGGGCCAGTCATCATACTGTAATTCAATCACTATAAGTAGCCAATGGCATTTTCTAAATATGTAACTATCAATCTTAATTCGAATGGTTGAGGGTACCTACCTCAGATTGTCACTTTGTGTTTGGACACTGCAGAGACATATTCCTTGTATCTTCTTCTCTCCATGAATGTTGATAGCTTACTTTATTTCCCTAAATCCTAATTATATCTCTTTTGTATCTGCTACTTAACCTCATAATATATTCATTTAATTCCTTTAATAATTCCCTTTGATATTGTAAGAGGAATAGATCTCTTTGGATTTATATTGCTGCTTCTGAATATAAACTTAAATACATGCAATAGATATGGGATACTGTTTCTAATATTCTCCAATTTTTCATGCATCATTATTCTAGTTGGATCTTGACTCCTAAGAGCTCTAGATCAGTTGTCCCCAAATATTGTATTGTTTTGTATATAAAATTGTTCCTGTTTCATGCATCCTCCACTTGGTAAGGGAGTAGATGATACCACCTCTTGCTCGGCTACCTAAAGCTCTTCTGAGTGCTTTTAATATGAAGATTTGAAAAACCTTTATTATAATAATTTTAAAAATTCACTGCTTCAATTTCTTGGAGATGTTACCATTGAATCTGAGATAAAGTAGAGCTTCAGCCAAATTTACCATACAAGGAAAAATGATTGATGTCACTTACCCAAGAGACAAGAATGCCTTGGCAAGGGGGCCTCTTCATATTGACAGGCACTCTAGGGTGCTGTCATAATAGTGGTTTACAATTCTTGAGAGGAACGAATTTTAGCTGAAATCACATATTTTTAGAAAATATAATTATTTAAGCCTTAAAAAGTTCCATTTTAAGGATTCCAATTGAAGAGGGTTTGATCAAATCACCTTAGATCAAACCCCCTTGGATAGAACCTTGCTAGTTTTAAACCATACCTATAAATGCGTCTCCTTTACACCTATCAAAATGCTGATAAAAAATCACTTTTGATTTAGATTTTGGGGGATCAAATGAATTCATTTAAAATTTATTTCAAATGATTATGGTATTCCTCAGAACAAGCTATCCAGTGAATATAATTTTAATATGTTTTGGTTTTGTTATGTATTTGTTTTTAAGTTTTATTAAACATAGATTTTTCATCGAAAATGAATTTCTTTGTTCTTCACATGTGAAAAAAATAGAAGGTTATCAAACAAAAAAATTGAAAAATATGAGTGCACCAGATATTGAAGTCCTTGATCCAACAAAAAATTAAATTAAATTTTAACATATACAAAAAAATTATATATATTAATGCGAATTGTAAATTGTTTGACTTTGAAACTTGATTAAGGAAAAAATATTCATTAAAAACTATCTAACCAAGTGGAAGCACTAGATATCAGAGTTACAAATCTAAATTTGAAAGAATTAGAATTTTATCCTTCATGGAAAAAAAGTTATGTGTTATACGGTGTGCATCACTTTTTAAAAATGTTGTTTTTTGAAAAAAATCTATTTTCGTGGGAGATGGAAAAAGAAGTGCAATTTGATTCCAAAAATTTTGAAAAAAATATTTTTAGAATCTACAGACAAAAGTTGATGAGACTCTAGTTTGCACCATCTTCAAATTCCTCACAGTTTAGCCGCTATAGGTGCCTGAATGTGAAGATTTAGTTAAAAATAATAATTTCAGTGTCCAGTTTGGCCAAAAATTGTAAACCACTATTATGGGATCACCCTCTACCTATTATAAGCTCTAAAAGCACAACCCCATAACTATAAACATAATATTTTGTTGTCAAGTGTCCTATCAAGACATACCTGCAAACATATCAATAAGGTGAAATGGTGTCAATTTTTATGTTATATTCATGTATGGTATACTCCAAGTATAATAGAATGAATGAGTGGAGAGAAAGGGAAGAACTCACTTTGGTGTAACATATCCTTGAGTTCCCAGGACACGAGTTGATACATGGCCATTAATTTTATCAAAACCCAGCTTGGCCAAACCGAAATCGGACACTTTGGCTTTGAAATTTTCATCCAGCAGAATGTTGTTGGTTTTAAAGTCTCTATGGATAACAGGGGTGTGACTTGTTCATGAAGGTATTCAAGACTTTGAGCTGCATCTAGAGCTATTCTCATTCGCCTTCCACAACCTAGAATAGGAGGATTGTCTTCTAAACCTGGTTAACATTTGCGGATTTTCCATTCAATATAATTTGACCAATGAAAATGTTTTGCATGCAATTTTATAGAATAAAGGTTGAAATCAAAATTTAACAAATCTTCACTGCACTTTTTTCTTCACCATACAAAATCACTACTAAATTAGGCAATTATGTACCATCTTTCTTTAGCTACTGCTACAATTCTGCAGCATCAAAGTTCTAAATTACAAAAATTGTTTCCAACTCTTGCATACAAAAATTCATCAAGAAAAGCTAATGCCCAAAATCCCTCCCATTATATTTTATCAAATGCATCTGCTATAGCATGGAATGTAAATAAGCAATAATATCCCTCCCTACTCGGCCTAAGAGAGTTGAAGATTGTCGAGAGAGCTGATATATCTTAAGGATATTCAGGAGTACCAACAAAGACATTGTTTAAATGTGAGTAACAAACAAATGTTGGTTGTGATGGATTGTTTTAGGAAGATAATAACTTTTATGTTAAAGCATTATAAGATGGAACTTCTAACCAAAAAAACAAGGAATAAAAGATATAAGTTTGCCACAATGGATCTCACCATCTGAGTAAAGATAGTATTGCAAACTTCCATTGGGCATGTATGCATACACTAATAAACGATGGCCTAGATCCGCACAGTAACCAATTAATTCAAGTAGGTAGGGAGAATGGATTATGCTTAGCATGTCTACCTGCAAAATAATATAGCCATATTTCACAAAGTCAAGCATGTGAAGCAACACTACATTGGAAATTCCTTACTCCATATAAAAAAATAAAGATTTTTACCTCCACTCTAAATTCATGTTCCCCTTGCTTGCCATTTCTATCAAGTTGTTTGATTGCTGCAACTTTTCCATCTGGTAGTATTCCTCTATAAACTACTGAAACCCCCATGGCCAATCAAATTGGTTGAACTAAAGTTGGTGGAAAACTGAAGTTGTCTATATGTAAAAACCTATGCTCATGTGTGTACAGTATTCACAAGCATGGCAGAAAGAATGTGATCCCTGGAGCTTGCATCTAAGTCTGATACACCAATAATTATCCCCATAATGAAAAACCCAATAATGCAATACACATCTCCTTAAGCTATCACCACCTAGAAATTAAAACATCTCAATGAAAAATTAATCAAAGACAAAAATTTGTGTTTGCTTCGACATAAAAGCAGGGAATAAAGGTCCTCCTATAGGCCAGGATGCCTGGTACTCTAGGCAACTGACCATGCAGAGACTACAGGGTAGCTTATGCAGCGTATGATGTGCAACTAGTGTGCAAGCAAGAAAAAATTAAAAATGACTAGCATGTGAAGCTACACTATCTTATATAGAAGCAAGTAATGAAGAATTTGTTAATTAGGCTTGAAGATTTGAGTAGTGCAAACAGTTTGTTGGGGTTGAGTACTCAACAAGTAGGTTGAATCCACATGCAAGGAGCTCAATAGGCATGGACATAATACATACGGCTTGTAGTTAACAACTTAAGGTAAATGGATATTAAGTCTAGCATTGATGCAATGCAGTCAAGCTGTTCTGACAACCAAAGGTAAATTGCAGCTAATATTTAGTTGGCATTGATGCAATATGTATAACTAGTAATTATGACTATAAGGTAGATTTCAGGTAAACTTATGATTGATAGAATACATTGACTTATGGTAACAACAACTGAATCATGACTAGGTTTGGAAAAGCAACATATGTGAATATTTTACTACAAATTTTGTAGAGTTCCATTGATCGCCAAAGGATCTTCCATAGAAAAAATAAATATGTTATACTTATATATGCATATTATTTATTGAAAGGGTTCCACAAAAACATAGTCTTGGTTTCTATAATAGAAGTTGAGATTTAATCACCCCTACTTGTCAGTACAAAAAAGGCTATTACTCTGTTTCTTAAGTTTACCTCTCTAGCATTCTAGACTGGCCTTGTACTTGAGTGTTTTGTTGAGCATTTTGAATATGAACCAGAGAGTAAAAAATATTACATCTTCAAACAAAAAATAACCCTCTATTTTTGAAGTTTACTTTTCTAGCATTCTTATTTAGCCTTGTCCTAGAGCATTACATGGTTGTAACCAAAGAAACCCTCTACCCTTTAAAGCATATCTCTTTCTTAGTTTTCCCTATCTTAGCATTCTATCCTTCCCCTGAATTTGAGTGTTCTATAGAGCACTATGGATATAAACCAGAGAAACCAAAAAAGAACAAACATAATCAAATCAATATTAATGATCTTCTTCTTAAGTTTACCCAACTAACATTCCAATCTACTCTTGAATTTGAGTGTTCTGTAGAACGTTGAGAATTTATGAACCAGAAAAATCAATGAAGAAAAAAACATTGGGAGGATACAGGCAGCCTCAAAATCATCAACAACTCTTCATACCCATATAAAGAAAAAAAAATTGAGTAGAAAATCACCTAGTGTGTTGGAATGGCGACAAACTTCATCACTTATGGGCAATGCAGCTTCCATTCTTTTATTTGCGGCATTTGCAGCCATAACAATTGCCCCCAATTGCTAGCATAGTTACAACCATCAGACCTAAAATGACTACAACTATTAAAATGGATCCATGTGCCTCATTACGAGTATTTGGCTCTCTTTGCATTGTTACTTGATGCAATGTTGGAACAAAACAGGAAAACGAAAAATGCATGTCGAATGAGGGAGGGAAAATGAATGAGGAGCGGGAAATGAAAAATATATTTTAGAATTTTTTTTTTTTTTAATTGTCTTAATTTGAGACAATTAGAAAATTAAAACTAGCAATCACACATTGATGTGCAATGGGTATGCCGAAGAAATGTGGAAAGTCAATTAGGAAATAAATTGTTTTTTTATGCGTACATTTGTGTAGTGTAGGTCAATTAGAAAATGTTTTTGTTTATATATTATATTATTATTAGTATTATTATTATTATGATTATTCGTATTATATTTTTATTATATAATAATATTTTATTTTTTATGTATTTACTATTATATTTTTTATTATTAATATATCAATTTAGATAATGTTACATTATTATTATATTTTATTGTAACATACATAAAATTGATAAAAATAAAATTTGAATATGTCATTTTATGTTAAAAACACAAATTTGGAAGTTAAAATGGAGAAGCAACTCTTAGGTTTTGAAATCTAACCTTAATGGGTAGGGTTTTTACAAATTTAAATTATAGTGTGAATAATTTCACACATTATTTAAAATATTTTAGAAAAACTTAAACTTTATTATAACAAGCATGCATTATGGTGAATGCCAAGTCATTATGGTTCATTCATGTTTAACAAAGCGTGCAAATTTTATCTTCAAAATTACACTTAAATGACTACTTTTTTGTCCCCCATTTTGTGCACTTATCTTTTATTTTGAAACAATAAATGTTACTATATGAAAAAGTAAATGTAACAATTAATCATACTTAGTTATGTGATTGAATAATGAGTAGTTTGTGTCAAGATTCTAAATCTATGATATCTTAGGATCAAGAATGGATAAGGAGAATACATAATTCACCTCAAAATTACAAAAAAAACATTGCATTGTGAAAAGTAAGTATATAGATCTAAGTCTAATCTATGCTCACATTTAAATATCCCATATTTTTGGAAATGACCTTTAGAAGAGCTAGTACAACTACTTTTTATTTCACTTAATTTTTTTTTTATTTTGCTATCTTTTCTATTATATGGGACTGGCCATATTTAGAAATATTTTGGAAGTGTTTTCTTTACATCAATAGGGAACAAGTTATCCTAAGGCATCCCATAGAAATGTGTGTAAATGATTGAAGATAATCATGCATATGCTCTTATGCTATCATATATATATATATATATATATATATATATATATATATATATATATATATATATATATCAATTCATTTTATTACATCAATTACAATGTTTATTTTTTTAAATGTGAGTGATATGTAAATAATACTTGTAAGCTATGAGGTTGAGATGATGAACTATAAATGAATGTATGTGATGTCTTTAAATACAAGGACATAACAATCATACAAATTTGCATTTAATTTCCCCTTGGTAGAAAATGAATAGGTGGGAACTAAGCAACTATCTAAACTATATCCAACTTGTTTTATTATGGAGGGATGAACTTGAGTTTGAATATAAGATGATCAAGTTTGTAATTCCACAAGTGATCCAAGGTATATAAACACCATATTAAGATGGTTAACAAGTACATAGGGATATGCATATCTATGTCATTAATATATAGATAAGGCAAATATATCTAGTTGTGTGTATATATGTAGGATAAAAAATATTTGTGTTGGAATGTGTGTAAGTTGATAAATAAATTATATAAAGAAGGGACCCACCTTTACACAAAATTATATCATATATAGAAATGATCCTCTTTAAATAAAGACAAAATTAAATTAAAAAAATATAATTATACAAAATTTTCCTTTATATAATTAAAAGTTACTATAAAATATACTTTACTTACATTATTCTTATTAAAAATAATGAATATTTTTAAATGCAACTAATTGTTAAAATTTTAAAATTAATAAATTATAAAATTTATTTTAAAAAATCTTGTATGATAACTTCCAAAGCATTCTAAGGATATTTTGATTTTTAAAAATAATAAATATAAAATTATTATAAAGTTGAGCATAAATATAGTTAAATTCTTAAATAAATTAAATTTTGAAAATTAAAAGCCCAAGTAAATTAAAATTGTTAAAGCTAAAATTTTAGCTTTTATTTTAAAATTTGTAATGTTAAAAAATCAATTCTAAGTAATTTGCATAACTTATTAAGATTTTGTTCTTAAAAATAATTACTATTAATTTAATTTAATATACACCTTTTTTTACATTGTTATTAATTGAAAGAAAAACTAAATTTTAAATTATATGTGTATATTTTAAGTATAATATGATAATATAAATTGTATATTTAAATTTATTTATTTATTCATTATATATTATATTTGAATTATATATAATATAAATTATATAACATATTTTAAAAATATTATTATATGTTAGAAGTGTGTATTTATATTTTTTTTTATTCAAGGGGTAAACGCTTTTGACGGGAGTTATGAACCAGATACAACCATTCAACAATACCACCCCAACGAGGTTTGGACCTTGGTGGCAAGAACAACAATGCCACCTATAAACCATCATACCATGCCAATATCGGCAAAAGTGTGTATTTATATTAAACATGTTATAAAATTATATTTATTTCATATTTATCATTTAATTATATATAAAATTTAAATTATATTTTTATTTATTATATATATTATATAATATATATTATTAAATATGATAGTATATAATCAATATATAATATTTTTAATATAGTATTGTCCTATGATATTATTATTAAAAAAAGGGACAAAATCAAATTAAAAACATATACCTATTAAAAAAATTGATTTCTCGATGGGAAGTATTTATAAATAAAGAAGGCCTAGGCTAGATGGGAATAAATGCAAATAAAATTAAAACAGGCAACCCAAATAACACCAGAGGTGAAAATAAGGAGAATGACATGAAAAATGACAATAAAATATGACGGAGAAAGGGAGCTATGAAAAATGGAGGGGAAAATGTGAATAGAGGGTTTAATAGTCTTGCATGCCTTATTTGTAGTGTCCATGAAAATAAGTGAATAAAAGTCGCGAAACGGTTAAAACGACTGAAGTTGATCGATGGCTATGGACGTTTGATTCATCTTGCATCTCCTCTCGAGCAACATGCACCATGGATGGACAAAATCAACTGGCTATTCTCAAATAGGACACGTCTTCAGCGTAAATATTATTTAAATATAAAATATATATTTAAGACAAAATTAATATTTTCTTAAATCTCCCCTTTCTGTAGTAGTGGCTCCCTTGCATTCATGTGAGATCAAATTAACAGGAGTCAAGATAGTCAAAGTTGGAGTGCAACCCCAAGGTAAGGGACTCTAGTTTATTCTTTGTCCATAACATCTATAAAAATGATCAACACAATTGATTTCATAGATTATAAAATAATTCTATTTTTAAAAAATAATTAACAATATAAAGTCTAAAAGAAAATTTTTGAATACCAAAAGCAATCATTGTTATTTCTATTTCACATTATTAAGATGGTCGAGTACATCAACAAGCGAAGATAGAAGTGAATCAATCTTCATTTTTAGGGAAAACTCTTCATTTTTAGGGAAAAATGTTCTTTTTTTAAGGGAAAAATCTTTGTTTTTAGTAGACTCGACCATTACGTTTCTACAATCCATGTAAATTGAATCAAATTGTTTCTAGAAATAACTACTTGACCTTACGTTTTTAAGGCACTACTTCTAGAAATAATTACTTTTATAGACATTATGTTTCTACAATCCATGTAAATTGAATCTAATTGCTTCTACAAATAACTACTTGACCTTTTGAAATGAAAGTGTCTACAAGATAGCCCTCAAAATGCAATTGGATTGTTTAAATCATATTTTATTAGTGAAATTGACCATAATTTCTCTTTCATACATTTGACATGCTAACACAACAGGAAAATCAAACTGGCTTCAAATCATAGTTAAAAACATTAATGATTCATTAACATAAAGAGTAATAAAAGTTAAAGAATGTAAATGCTAAATTTTTTTATAAAATATGTGAAGGCCTTAAGACTACATCGAGAGGAAATGCCTTCCATGGCACAATAGGTATTTTTGGTGCACCAAGCAACCTAGGCAGCCAAATGGCCCGCTTAGGTAGGGGTCCCATGAGGGGAGCTTAAGCTCTATGGATTATGATCAAATTCGAAAGAAAAAAGAATAGAGGAGTAATAGTCATTTATTTTGTCATTTTTATTTGTCTGACCAATTATTTAGTTGTGATTTTACTCGATGACCAAATTAGTCACATATGATGATCAAATTAGTCATTTATTTGTCAAATTCTACTAGTGTTAGTCATGTGACTAAAAGTTTTAGTCACGTGACTAAAATTTTTAGTCACGTAGTCATTTATTTGCCAAATTCTACTAATGTACTGAGGAGGCTACATTTTTTTATGGATGCAAATCCATTATGGACCTAAAGAGAAGATTATCATTTCATGGAATTGTGTGCATAGGACAATCTTGTGTCCCACTCCTGGTATACTCGGTAGGTGAATGATCTAAGAGGTATTTTCCACATGATTATCAAATGTATTCTTATTTTGTATCTTGTCTTCTCATATGAGTTAGTCTTAAATATAACATTTTGAAGACTTGTTAAGAAGAAGATGCATGTTTATATAGATTTTTGTTGTTCTCCTTGTTTTGGTCTTAAACTATGGATCTAGCTATGAGGACTTATTTGGAGAGGTACAAGAAATGGTAAATTGTGGCTTTGGGATTATTCTTGTTGTTGTGGGAATGATTGGTTGGTTTGATCTACCTTTGATATGATAGGCTTACATTTAATTTTGCCATGTTTTCATTTGATTTGAATGTTAGATGTTGATATCCTTTCAGTTTGGGAATGGTGAAGGAGATATTACTTTACACAACTTGGTACATGTTAGTGTGGAACAAGGATATGGTTTGATTTGTAGGTTCTCTTATTGGTCATGGCATTCATCTTGGATGTTTGGTTTCAAATGGTTGAGTGTGAAGAACTTGGGAGAGCTATGGAGACTAGTGGTGAGAGAGGCATTGCAACATATTTTTTTACATCATTTGCATATCATTTTATGTTTCCTTCACAATATGTAATAGAGGAATTAGCTCCACATCCTCTATGTGAAGTACTATAGGCAGACTTGGTATACTTTGATCTATTTGCAGATTTGACATTACTCATGTAGTGGGAGTTTTTGGATATGTTTGGTTATCCTTTATGATATGTTAGTTTGATGTTTACTAATGTGATGATGAGTTTGAATGTTTTATTGGATTTGGATCTATGCGTTGTGTAGATTCTCAGATTAGCTACCTACTTAAATCTTGTAGTGAGATAACTTAGATGTGGAAGTTATTTATATCCATGATATTATTTTAGTGTTTATGTAGAATTTGTTAGTTGTCCTTGTCTGTGGTCATTTGTGCATTCGTGTGTTGCATTAAGATAGTAGGATGAATATACATAAATTTTATTATATATTTTAGGTTGGTATGTTTATGGCATGAATTTTTAAGTATGTTAGGTATACCATGGTTTGAGGTATGGTTAGCTTGGATGAGTTTCAATTTTTTGTGCTTGGTATTCCATGTCACATGATTAAGGTAGCTACTCAGAGCCTTTGTTATCACTTGAATTTGATGCTTTTGTTCATGTAAATATTGGTGTAGGTTTTAGTGATAGTTGATATGCTTCACCTTGGCATGTTCCTTTTTCTTACATAAATGGAATTTTGGAAGATGTAAGGAGTTTTTTGTTAATGGTGGTTATCATGGTTTCTTTTGTAGGTATCTTGTTGGAGCATGACATTGTGGTGAAGATTCATATGGTACATATTTTTCTAAGATATGTTTTTCCCTTGTTTATGATTCCTATGGGTGTATTTACAATGCTGATTTCAAGTGGGAGAATGTTAGGATTAAGGTTCCATCCACATTGTAAATCCTATGTCATAGTTCCAAGATCCATGGAAAGTATCTTTAGGAATTAGGATGTATTGGAAAAATATTTTATATATTATTTCTCATAATTTTTTGTAATATACTCATAAGGGTTGATGGGTCCACTAGCAATGATAAAGGTGGTGTGTGAAAATAAATATTTAATATTGTTTTCCCCACATGTGGATGCCTAGAATGGGATAATAAAAGATAAAGAAAATGACAAATAAGTGACTATTGGGATTCTCTGAGTGGGTGCTTGGAAAGAGGTAACAAGTGTAACTTATTTTTCCATTATTTATTGTATTTAATCTACTGTTTATCTCTCATGGTTGGGAGCCCAAGTTGGAGGGAAAATATTAGAGACAAAACCATTGTCCTTTCATATTTCTAGGAAGTAATCCAAAGGTTGGGGACATTTGGAATGAAGGGTCATATTTGGGAACCATGTTTGGTGCATTAGATGCCTTCACAAGTCTATAAATTTGGCCTCTTGGATGTAGAAGGGTAAAAGTACAAAGTTGTGTCACACTTTTGACCAACTTATTAGCACAACTGAATTTAACTATTTCTAACTAAAAATTAATTTTGGTCAAATACATGATCTAGTAAGATTCATTCTAGCTAAATTATATATTTCCACAACTTTTCCAACTAAAATTGTTAGATAAATGCATATGTATCATCACTTTAAAGCCAATTTACCAAAAAAATAAATTATTTGGAAAATTTGATGTTTCAACAATTCCTAGTCATGTAAATAACATTTTAAAAAAATATAAAAATACCCTTTTGTAGATTCATAAGTGTAGTTTTTGGAAATATATATATTTTAACTATTATTTATATTTTATACTTTATTTTTACAAAAAGTAAGTTATCATCACAAAAATATTAGGTTAATTACCATGTCAAGAAAAATACTAAAATTTATTGAAAAAAAATGAAAAAATATGATGCACTAGCTAGCTAAAAGAATCTATATCAAAATGGTATAATTTGTTTTCTATTTTAAGTAAAGAATCAATATAAAAGTTGGCATCCAATGGAAACAGTTGTGTTTCAGTACATGCACATTTTAATATTTATTTAAAAATATATATTTATCAAAATTGAAAAAAATTCCATTCACTAAAGTTTCAAGTTATAAATACACAAAAAAGAAGGAAAAATAATTTAAAATTTACTACATAAAGATTGATGTCTCATGTAACTTAATTTTTTAGCATTTTATCAACAATAAAATTGTATTGTAAATTTATAAAAAATATATTCAAATATTTTTTAATTTTTTCAAAAAAATGCAAACATAAAATATACTAAAAAGTACACATTTTATTACTTTACATCATTTCAAAATTCAAAACATATATTCCATTTTTTTCATGATTCAAGTTTAAAATTTGGATCAGTGTTGGTTGTTTCCTTGATAAAGTGTGACACAAATTTGTGCTTTTACCCAAAAAATGAGAGGAACAATTGAATGTAGTGTTACTCTATCAAAACAAGGATAGGTTGAGGCATAAGGAGGTTGTTCATAGGTACACAAGTGCTTCTATATTGGAGGAAAAGAGGAGAAAGGAAGTGGTTGTATTATAATATTATTTATTTGATGATAATTCATACTTTCGCTCTTTTCTTGGTGGAGTTTTTTCCCATAAGGGTTTCTCTGCATAAATCCTATGTTATGTGATGATCTTTTGTTGCTTATTTTTTCCTCATTTTGGCTATCTTATGTTGATGATATTCTTAATTTATTGCTATTATAAGTTCACATTGTTGGTTATTTTTTTAGAACCAAACTTAATCTTAGTCCTTACCTAAGAATTTTCCACAACTCAATTATCGACAAGGTTGAGGATTTTCCAACACTTAAGTAAAGTACTTAGTACCTCACTTATCTTCGGGCTCTGTGAGACCCAGGAGGGTAGTCCTACACATGCTCATAATACCTCAAATTCAGTCAAGAGCACTTCGTCACACATATGCATTCCTCAAGAAAATCACTTCCTCAAAGGCTTGACACACCTCGGATGAGAGTGCTATTTATTTCAGGGAATGTGTTTATATACTCAAAGTTGGGGTAGTGTAGTTTAGAGTATGTTATGAATTAATCTTCATCTTGAATCTTAGGCCAAATTAATTACTAGCTCAGTCAGCCATGAGATAAACTAATAAAATAACTAGTGCTCAATTTGAGGGAATAACAGAGTCATAACTTGCAATCAATTAGTAATACAATTATGATTGAACATCATAAATTAATGGACTAAATTAGCATGCCACTTTGTAGCATCTAACTCATAGTGTTTTAAAATATTGCTTCCTTACCAAATCCTATATCCCTTTCCCACAAAATAATGACCTCATTTTAGCATTTAATCAACTTATTGAATTGAAGCATAAAACAAGCTCATTCATTTAGTGCAAATGATAGAAGAAAAATTAAATTATAACTAACAACTTCATTCAAAATTTGGAAGAAAAATATACAGGAGAGCAACATTTTAGAACTAATATTTTCCTTTATCACTGATATTACTTTGTAAAACTATATTTAACATCCTCATATAGTATAACTTTCACCCTAGATTTGCTTCTGATATATTTACTAATGTATCTATTTGCATTCTATTTGCTCTGAGAGTATAGAATTCACCTTGACCTATTCTAGACTCAATTTTTTTGAACTCTCTTAACTTTAGCCATGAAATCCCCTTTATAAATAGGGGAGCAACAAGCATTTGACTAAGTTACAATTTCATTTTCATGCCATTCAATTTCAAAAAAAATTATTTCAATTGATTCCTCAAAGAACTCCCCAGATAATTTTTATGCAATCATTTGGGAATAGGGGAGGACAAAAAAAACAAAACACGTGCAGGATACCATTAGTCATTGTCATTGCGTCCATGTTGAACAAAAAAGATTCCATATCATATGAGCCAAAGGACCTCCACATCAACATGGAAGAACAAAAGACAAACCACAAATATATTGAAACAAATACCTCCTATGCAAAGTCCATGGTGTCATCAAAAACAAAAAAAAGGAGGTGACCCATTTAGAGTCGTCAGCATTAGAGATTGCCTGAATGCTCCTTTTCCTTGATGAAATTGGAGGGACCATCACCACGTCATTGTCAGAGCTCCCATATGACACCAGAGAAAGAAGGTATTGGCCATATCCTGAGTCAATGTCACCTTAAATGTCTGAAGGACTGTTAGAGAGCACAATAGGAGAATTATCTTTACCCAGGTAGGCCCGATGACTTTTATCCATTTTCCTAGCCCTCTTCACTAGCTGAGCCAGTTCCTTGCCTTTGAACTTGAACATTTCTCCTAGAATGGTCCTATTTCTCAAGTTGTACATACTCTGCACAATTGATTTCTTATTATGACCTCTAGCCCTCCTTTTTCCCTTTGAAACCTTAGGAGAAGCCTGGGCTTCTTGCTCAGTTATATCCTCATGACACTCAAATACATTGAGTCAACTAGACCTTCTAATAGGTTGAATTGCCACACTAGTTTTCCTCATCTCCAGAACAAGCAAAATTTTACAATTTAAGACAAAGCTATAGGGAGACACACCTACAAGCCTAGAAAATTGTAACCAACCCAACACAAAAATTCCTAACCAGACTAGAGAACCCAATTTAAAACTAACTTACTCAGGACAAGAACACTATATATTCAACTTAGGAAAAAAAATAGCCTCTCACTCTTCTTCATAATATGCCCTACATTCACTGCAGTTTGGAAAGATGGTGAGAATGAACAACAATCAACCTACATTAAATATACAATTTGGAGCACACAAAATTAATGATTCAAGAACTCCTCGCATGAGTGAGTTGATAACTTAATAGCTCAACTTTGAATCTAGGCTGTTTCAATCTTAAAATAATTAAAACTTTATCTATGGTGACCATGAGCATCATTTTTTTTACCATTAGCGACTTGTTCCTAGAAAACATCAATGCCATCTCAACTTATTCCATTTTTTCCCTTAATCTTGATTAATCATACATGATCTAAAAAATTAGCATGTATCACCAACCTAATCCATGCTCTTTCATTAATATCAATGAAGTACATAAGACTGGTGTTTCTTAGAGAGAATATTTCCTTCTACACTTCATCGTTCATCGCTGATCCTCCCCAAATTTTAGGCTGCAATTAGTGATGAAATTATTGCCACAATGAAGTTTAGTTCATTGGATCATCTTGTTTTAAAACCACATCAATGGTTCTCCATTCATCTCTCTACTTTCCTTTATACGATTTTCTCAAGATTCTGCCACATTGTTTGTTCCAACAAATAACCATTGCCTATTGCAAATGGATATCATCTTTCATCAACCTCATCAATGATGTCAACATCCCCATGATGAAATGTCAGCCCTTGGATTTATGGCCCATCTTTGATCATGTTCATCCCTCCATCACACATCGCTACTTCAAACTTTGCACCTTGGCTCCTATCAACGATGGGAGATGCAGTGAAGAAATTAGATTTAGACACGTACGCTGCATGAAAATCAATGGTACAAAAGACATTGCACATAAGATCTTATCATATTAGCAAAAGAAACCTTTTAGAGAATCCCATCGCTCATCACTAATTTAGAACTTAAGCTTTGAAATGAATTCACAATGAGCGATAAAACATAAGGTCATTACTCATCGCTAATTCTCCTCATATGGTTTGTGAGCAATTAGTGATGAGAGATCTTCATAGTGACATTGCATATTGCATATCACTAATATAGAACTTAGCACTTAAAAAATATCTGCGATTACACAATGTAAAGGAATTCCATCATATCACTCATTGCTAATCTTAAATTTATCATTTTATGACCATTGACGATGAGTGATAAGAACATTAGGCTAGAGGACATCGCTTATCGCTATTACAATACTCAAGGCTCAAAAGCCATTAGCAATAACCGATTCCTTAACAATACATGGAACATTGATCATCCTTGATTGTTCCAAGAGGTCCAACAACTATTCGTGATGAGTGAGACCAAAGAAATGCCGCTCATCGCTCATCGCCAATTTGAGACATACACTTTTTTAAATAAATCAGTGATGAGTGATAAAGTAAGATGGCCGTCAGGACTTAAGTGGAAACTTTAAACATGTGCACTTAAGTTTTTCTAGGCAGGGGACCCTCTAGAATGATGTGAGAGAAGGGGCTCAGAAAATTCTAAGTCACAAAATGCAAAGGATGTAAAGGACAAAAGGGGGCACTCTACCTAACCTTATAAAAGTGACGAGACTTGGACCTAGGCTTGTGGGACTGGTTACCTGATAATAGTGAATGACATATGATGTTTTTAAGTGACCCGCAATAGGAAATAAGAATTTAATGACCAAATAGAATGATACAAGCATTTATACCAAATAAAACCCTAAACCCTTAGATATCAGCCCCTCATCCAATTGTGACAAGGTCTGAGATGGAATAATTTTTTTAGGGTTCCATCACACACAAGGTAGTGTTTTTGATAATATATAAGTTGCATTTATATGGTGCAATACCCTTAACATGAGAAGCCCATAGGGAAAGAGTTCAGATCAAAAAATAATAAACTGGTTACAACTTAAATTATAGAAATAGAGACAACAAATAGATAGAAAAATAACAACCCACCAAAAATAGACTAAACCTACCCATCACTTCACAATAACCTCCCACTCCTGCATGAGGAGTTTCATCACATCATCCCCAACCCAACTATTGTTGGGTTTAGCCTCAACAGTCTTCTTTTTTCTCTCGTCTTTCAACACTATCGATAGAGTGAGAGTAGAGTGGTGGATGACTTTGATTATGAACTAGGTCAACCTCATAAAATTCCTTTCCATCTTGGCAACATGAGCATCCAAGTTTTTGGGGTCTTCATCCTTTTTAGCATCAAACCTATTGGTCTCTTCTACACGATCCTTATGATTGAAGGAATTTGGTATGGATTCCTTCTAAATTATACTCGATTTATCTTAGGGAAGAGACTAGGTCCTTCCACATACTTTTTAGTCTTCTGAACCATGTCATATTATTTTTCCTACTATCCTTTTTCCTACTCTGATCTGCTGTAGATATCATCCACAAGGACACGATTTTTATGTTTCACTAGCCTATTGGACCTTCAAACACTTGTTTGCTCCACCCCCATCTCAACACTAGTAGCCACCACCATATCCCCTTGAGAGTCTTTGGTAGAAAATTCATCTTCATCACTATCCATGGGAGGTTCCTCAACATGAAGGGTGATGTCCTTTTTTCCTTTCTTTGATTTAGGCTTGGCTTTGATGAGAATTTTTCCTTGTTTCTTTTTGGGTGTCTATTTAGCTCACAAAGACTAGTAATAGCCTTGGATTGGGCCAAACCTGCAACAATATTCTTCTTTTTTAGTAGAGGTATTAGGTTTGGATTCCTCAGTAGGTTGGTTGGCCATGGGAGGGTTCTTACTTTTTGGTCCAAAAAAGACAACCAAAGATGGTTTAGTAGGGGATTGATCATATGGCTCAGGTTCCTTAATTCTAACAATAGAAATGGGTTTCAGTGAGTAGAGGCCAAGGTGGAAATGATAAAGGAGGATAAGACCTTGATGTAGGGGAAGAGGGGTTGGTTTATCAAGATATTTTTTCCCAAGCTCCATGCTTTCTTTAACCAAACTTTTAAGAGATGAAAGTAAGAAAAAGGGGAAATTGATAAGCATTCTATGGAAGATGTGACTCAATAAAGGAAAATGGTAAAAGTAGAAAACTTTAAATGAACCTTCTAATTGTTATACTTCATTAAAACTATACATGTACATGATCCCATGGTGCAGGAATCTTGTTCTAGTCAAAACCCACATGTAGCTTCATAGACCATTCATTTTCCCTAAAGAAGGTTTGCAAGCTCTCCATGTCTTGCACTTTCATGTGTTTTTTAAGCTTTTGTCCCAAACAAGGAAGGCCCTCAGATTTTTTGATAACCTCTTCATTGATCTCAAATGAAATCCCTCCCACTGTGACCTTTTGTCACACCAAGAGCTCAAAAAATGAGCATGAATATTCTCTTTTTCCCCTTTTAGCTAGTCCATTAAAGGTGTGATACCTCCTTCAACAAAAATATTCCACACTAGAGTGTCCTAGTGGAATTCTTCACAAGAACTTGGTTAAGTTCTCATGTGGTCTCCTCCCATTTTCTCACCCAAAGAGAAAATGGTCACAAGAGTTAGCAAAATGAGATTTTTTTCAAAATGCAAAAGGGAAATGAACATGAACATCTTATCAAAGAGATAATTACCATAAAATATCTACAAATCTTTCCTAATTAAGGTAGTAAGATTTTCCCACATACAAGTAGGTGTTTTTGAGAAGCTTAGTGTTTTGGAGCCATTGCAAGCATTGATTAAGTACATTGAGGCATAGAGAAAGGCCATCATTTGTAGTTTTTCTAGATTTTTTCTCAGCAAGGTTATGCAATATAAAATTGCACATGATGTTTGGGACAAGTTGAAAAACATCTATGAAGGAGATGACAAAGTAAAATTGGAAAAGGTTACAAGTTCTTAGGACTAGGTTTGAAGGTTTGAAGATGAATGAAGAGGAGAAGGTTGCATATTATCTTCTAAGAGTTGAAGATGTAGTAAAATATATTAGAAGATATAGAGAAGAAGTAAAATAAAATGTCATTGTACAAAAATTTCCAAGGTCAATGACAAAAAAATATGATCCCAAGATCTCTACAATAGCAGAAGGAAAATAAGTAGAAAACCTCACTCTTGATGAGTTGTGTGGTATTATTCACTGCATATGAGATGAGAATGGGAGATGTAGAGCCATTTGGGAGAAGGATGAAGCACCTAAGAAAGAAAAGTCTGAAGTAACTACATCTGAGAATGATGAGACTGATGAAGAAGAGGAAAATATTGGTAAAGTGGGTCATTTTGCTACTAAATGTCTTTACAATAACAACGATAACACTGAACAAGAGGTAGATAGTAAAATGAAGAAACCTTACTACCCTAAGAGGAGGAGCTTTTAAAAGAAGAATAAAATTATATACATTCAAGAGGGAAGTGATGTATCAGATGGCTATAATAGTTCAGATGATGAAAAAGACTATTATTTTGTTATAAAAGAAATCAAATTTACTTTTATGGAAAAATAATCTGAAGAACAAAAGGATGGGAAGGTTGAAGACCTTGGTGAAGATGGTGAAGAGGAAGGAGAGGTTGACCTAGAAGGAGAACTCATCTATACCCTAGCTAACCAAGAATCTTGAAGAATCTAACTAGAATGTGGTCAGCTTGAAGCTACAAGTTGAAGGAGCCAAGAGAGTGGAGGATGTGGCAAGGTCCAAGCTACAATATGAGGTTGAAAAATGCATGAAACTTGAGGAAGAAATTGTTTCTCTAAGGAAAGACCTTGAAATGATGAGAGAACAAATAGAGAAAGGACTAAAGCTAAAAGGTGGATTAGAAATTTTAGAAGAGCTATTGAGTACTCATAAGCCCTCTAACAAAGAAAAATCTAGTCTAGGTCTTGAGAAAAGTAAGAGAAATTTTATGGGAACTTTTGAAAATTTGTATGAAATATTTAGAGAAGGAGATAAGTCTAACTCTAGCATTGGAAGAGATTACAAAGAGGGAACATCCAAATAGAGATCTATTGAGGTTAAGATAAGTGGTAAAGTAAAGGAGCCTACTGCAGAGAAGAAGAATAACCAATCAATTCCTAATCATCAAAAGAAGAAATAGAGATTAGGAAGTACTGATGCTAATGGTTTCACAAGGGTGAGAGACATGAGGAGCTAAATGCAAAGAAGACCACCTCATATAGAAAAAAAAATGCTATGAAAAGGTATTCTTCATTTTTTATTAATATTGCTATACATGTAATCAGTTTGGTCATAGGGCTAGAGAATGTAGAGTCATTCCTATGAAGAGTTCAAACTTTGTAAGCAAGACCCATTTTCTCCCCTAGTTAACATGAATATAGTATGTTATATCTATAATAATTTTGGTCACATAAAAAAAAAATGTAGAACAAATTTGTAAGACCAAATGCGAAGAATGTGAAAAAGAAATATTTTTGAAATAAGAAAAGAATTAGGAGGAAAAGGAAAAGAAGGTAGAGAAGAAGTCTAAGAAGGTGTGGAAAGAAAAAGAGGAATGTTCCACACAATCAATGATTGCTCAAATGACACTACATGCCAAGAAGCAAAATCTATGGGTGATAGATAGTGGTTGTGGAGCCTTTGAAAATGGGGGTTATTAAGTGCTATTTTATGGTTTAGAACATAGAGCACACCCACTTCCAACAATTCCACTCAAGGGTAACCCTAGAGATATCAATGCAAAAGAAATAGATCTTGCAATAGGGCTATCCTAGGGTATAAATGAAAACTAATAAGGGGTTCACCACCAAGTTTTGACTTGGAAAAGATAATGAAATTCAAGATGCAACACTAAACCCTAATTCAATGCAATGACCTATAAAATGACCTATAAAAGCAAATGAAATAATATAGAAAGCTATAGAAAGGACTGTGTGCACCTGTAAATCTAGAGATGGTTGGAAGAAGGTTTGAAATAGTAGAAATTCTAACTTTAAGGCTGACTAGGACTCATTCGCTGAGCTGCATGAATTAGTAAAAAAATTGGGTTCACGTGCATGGGCAAGAATCTACCAAATGGGTATATGAATCTGCCAAAATCCAAATTTTGAATAGAACTCATGCTCATTCACCAGAAGTGGAAAATAAGTTCATTTAGGATTTTCTTAAGCTTCAAAGTCTAATCCTACTCTTCTCTTTTTAATCTATCCTTCTTGATTTATTTTTGAATATGAAGCCCTGATTTGCAACCTATAGGTGATCTCCAATGTTCTTCAAAGCTTGATGATGAATTTGACAACTTTGAATGATTTGACAAATTTTCTCCAATATTTATCCCTAGTAAATATGCAACCTAGACCTGAAAATCACACATAAAGGAGAGGGGAAAATGTTATTGGGTTAGTGAATAGGGGTTTTTAGCAGGTGGGGAAACCCTTGTTGAAATCAATCAAACCTTGAAATAGAATGAAATATGAATAGAAAATGATGAATTAACAAAATGAGATGACTTGCAACTCACACATGAGTGAGAGTGGAAAAGAGAGTAAATGGTTTTAACCCCATATCTGCTCCCTGATGCAAAATTAGAATTTGTTTGTATTTTTGAGTGGACTATGGATTTGCCATTGTAGTGTCAGTGATGAGGTTGGGATGGAGACAAATTTATTAGGACATGGAGATGCCAGATCATTTTAAAATCTCAAGTGGTGAATTAGGTGGGAGGTGAATATTCAACAAGAATTGGATAATCTCCAAGCATCTTCTGCTTGTAGTTAGGAATGATAATGAATTAGGGAAATTGTTGCATAGTGTCATCATTTCCCACAGTGGAGTTCTACCAAACATATAGAAGGTGCTTCTCCCCAAGAAGTTGGCTTTGAACAAGGAGTGCAAATCTCCCATGAAGAAATAAGCTATGATTTCTCCTATTTCTATAATTGGTGTTTTGTAACACCATCTTCATTTTGATTTTCTCTCCTTTTTTAACTTTGGTAATGTTGTTAATATTTTTTTATGCCTCTTTTTTTGTAATTGTTATAAGTAAATTCCAATGATCAACAGAGGGAAATGTTGTGTCTAGGTTATTAATTAAAAGTGTTATTCATTTAAAGACATGTATTGCCTTGGGAAGTGCATTGTGTATTCATAGCAGGTGGATTGCTCTCTCTCTTTAAGTTTTGTTGTGCAATACATCCCTGGTGAAGTGTTTTTATAATAGTCTTTGAAGATTTGATGGTTGATAAGACAAGGTTTTGATGTATCACCATTTTAATGGTGCAAATATTCAATTTTGATGCTCTGTATTCTCTCTATTTCTTGTCATAATCACTATATGAGCAGAAATAAATGAACATTTTGAAATCTATAGTTTTTTTTGTTTATTATTTTTGTGATATTTAAGATAAAATAAATTAAATATTTTCTAAGGCCAAGGGTATTTAGACTGGTATGTTGAAGTTTGAGCTTCTACTTTTCTGGGTCTATAGGTATTCTTCTCTTTAGTGGAGGGATGGCTAGATACTTGATTATTTTAGGGGTAAGTGAATAATAATTATTCTCTAAAAATGGATTTGGTTGCAAGCTATTAAGATATTCAATCGAAGTCATGGATATTTGTAGCTTCTTTCATTCTTAAATATTGTTTAAGAGAAAAAGAAAAGATAGATATTTTCTGAGTAGCAATGGAAAAAAGTGAACCCACATTCCCTCAAATGCAAAGGATCAAAATTTTGAAAAGGTTTGAAGGTAAGCTAGGGATTGGTTTTATCTATGTTCTTTTCCTTTTCCTCTTTTAAATTACAAGAGATTTGGTAAAATTTTACAAATTTTTCATATGTGTGAAAATTCTACTGTAGTTACTGATTATTAATCTCCTATCTAATATAGATTATTTTACTATCAAAAAATTAATTCACATCAAATATTGAAAAATAACACAACTACAACTTCACAAATAAAATCATAGGAATAGAGGAGAAAACACATGCAAAATAATGAAAATAATATTTTTGCACAAATTGTCCCTGGAAAAACCCTGAAGGGAAAACCAATACTATAGATGAGGAATTTTATTAAAATTCAGCAAATTAAGAGATACATAAACTACTTACCTCTTACTAGCAGAGCTCTGAAAATATTCTTTTTTGGAAATTCTTCCCTCAATTTCTCCTACGGAAATTCCACTACTGCTATCCCCAATGCTATCACTATGCCCTTGCTATCACTACGAGACTATTTGCTAATATTATAAATTTATTTGCTATCACTACAAGTCTTTCTCAAGTGTGTGTTCTCCAAATGCCCATTGATCCCCTTTTATGCTTTTCTCATTGAAAAACCAATGACCATGATTTAATCTCAATCAATGGATAAGATTAATTAGACTCTAACAAACCCTAACTAACTAGATTTTAGAAGTCTCTAGAGGAATCAATTAATTAATTAAATAATTATCTGGACAACTCACTTCTTTCTAGAAGTCTCTAGAAAAATTAATTAAATAATCCTTGGGAATGGAGACACCTATCCAAGCTACAAAAAATTAACACTCCCTCTTAGTGAGGAAGGTGTTCTTAATGACACCCAACTTATCTTTAAAGAAGATGAATTTCACCTTCCCTAATGCCTTAGTGAAAATGTCTGCTACTTGTTGATCTATAGGTATATACTATAGCCGAACAATCCCCCACTATACACAATCCCTAATTAAGTGATATCTGATGTCTATATTCTTAGACCTATCATGGGACACCAAATTCTCAAACGATTTGATGCAACTCTGATTGTCACAGTGTATCACCGTAGTCTCAACCCTCTGACCAAACAAGGCCACTAACAACTTTTGAAGCCATATCACCTCACATGTAACCATGCTAGCTACTATATATTCAGCCTCTATAGAACTCAAAGCCACAAACTTCTGCTTCCTGCTGTGCTAAGAGACAACTCTTGATTCCAAGCTAAAGCAGCACCCTAAAGTGCTTTTCCTATTCATTGAACTACCTGCCCAATCTATGCTAGTATATCCTATCAACCTGATACCATCACCTTGAGAATTTCTGATCCCATACTCGATTGTACCATGCAAATACCGCAACACATGCTTTGTCGCTATCCAATGCACTCCCTTCAGCTCAACTATGAACTGACTAAGAGAGTTTACTGCAAAGGATATATCTATCCTAGTGTTGACCAAATACATGAGAGATCCAATCAACTACCTATATAAGGTGGGGTCTACATCCTTCTCCCTAGATGAGTCCACCTTCTTCCAATTCGTGATCATAGGAGTAGACATGGTTCTACAATCCTCCATCTAGAACCTCCTCAAAATTTTGATGTAGTATTTCCCTTGTCCAAGGAAAATCTCTCCATTTGTTTTTCATACCTCCATGCCTAGAAAGTAGTGCATAAGCCCAAATCCTTCATCTCGAACTCTGCTGTAAGGTCCCTCTTGCACTCCTTTATGAGCCCTAGTGAACCTGTTAAAAACAAGTCATCCACATATAGAACAAGAATGAGAATCTCACCCCCAACCACCAAGTAGTAGAGGTTAGCATTTGCTTCACTTTTCACAAGGCCCACTCCCTGCAAGCATCTATCAATGTACTCATACCATGCCCTAGGAGCCTACTTGAGTTTTTACAAAGCTCTTTTCAATCTTCACACATGGGTTTCACTATAGTGTGCTACAAATCCCTCTTGTTTTTCCATGTATACCTCCTCTTTCAATTCACCATTAAGAAATTCCATTTTGACATCCATTTGATGGATCTTCCATCCCATCTATGTTGCAAGTGAGATCATGACTTGTATAGAAGTATACCTGGCCACTGGAGAAAATGTATCCTCATAGTCAATTCCCTCCTTTTGAGAGAACCCCTTCGCTACAAACCTTGCCTTGTATTTCTTGATACTACCATCTGCACCATGCTTGATCTTATAGATCCAACGTGATCCAACCACTACCCTATCTATCAATCTAGGCACAACCTCCCACACATCGTTCTGCACTATTGAGGTATATTCCTCAACCATTGCATCTTGCCACATCTACTATTGTGTGGCCTCCTGATAGCTAGAAGGCTCACTATCTACAAACTAACTAACTAATGCCATATAGTCATTATACCTTGTTGGTTTTCTCCTTTGTCTACTACTAGTCCTAGGAGCTCCCATAAATTCCTGAGTATCCCTATGTGACTGATGGTTCCCGCTACCAACTGTAGAGGATGAAGTATCAACCTCCATGTCTTCCTAATGCATCTCTTGGATCTGCTACAACTATTGTTCCATACTTTACAAACTCTTAACGCTTGAGCTTGTGCTCGTACTAGTAACTATACTTGAGCATTGTCACCCTTGATCTAATTGCACGATTCTTGGAGCTTTTGTCGGCTACTCACTTTGATCATCTGCTGGAAAATCTCTAGAACTCCTAAATGCCTTGTCCACCATGAACTTGACATCATTCCTAACTATATCCTCTTGGCCCCTGGAATCAATATTTGATATGCCTTTGAGGTTTCACTATACCCAAAAAAGTACTCTCCTTCTGCAGTTTGATCTAACTTGGAACGTGTAGGTCCTAAAATGTGACAATATCCCAAACTCCCAAATATCCTGAAGTGGCTGACATCTGGCTTCTTCCCTGAGAACACCTCCTCTGGTGTCATCTTTTCCAATACCTTATGTGGAACCCTATTCTATATGTAAACTATTGTATTGCATACCTTTTCCCATAAGTAACGTGGCATATCCTAGTCATACAACATAGCCCTTTCCACCTCTGATATAGACTAATTCTTCCTCTCAGTGACCCCATTCAGCTAGGCGGGTTGTAAGGAACAATCCATTCTCTCTTGATTCCTTCCCTAGTACAAAACTTCTAGAACTCTTTCCCTTTGTACTCGCCTCCATTGTTTGACTGAAGAACCTTTATCTTCCTTCCTGTCAAATTATCCATAAGAGATTTAAAATCTTGGAAGTGATTGAAAATATCATCCTTGGTCTTCAAGAAGTATATCCAAGTCTTCCTGGAGAAATCATCAATAAAAGTAACAAAGTACTAGTATCCTCTAAGAGATTTCATTGACATTGGTCCATATATATGTCTGAATGTACTAGACCAAGAACACCCTTGGATCTAGTGTCACTCCTTGGAAAAGCTACTTTCACAAACTTCCCCAACACACATTCCTTACTTACATCATCATGGTTTGTGCTCACCTCTAGAATTCCTGTCACTGTCTCATGAAGCAATTATGTGCTTCATGATGTATATGGCCCATCCCCCTATGCCATATCTCTTCTTGATCTCTAGATTTACTGATGCTCATTAGTGCATTATGAGTATCAAACTGTAACCTGTAAAGCCAACCGCTCCTAACTCTAATAGCTATGGGTGATTTCCAATCCTTATTATTGATTAACACATTCTCCCCTCTTAAGAGTACATTGTAACATTTATCCTGAAGGATAGATATGGAAATCAAATTCATACCCAAGCCTGACACATGCAACACATCATCAATGGGAATCAGCTTGCCATTCTCCCTTTAAAATAAAATAGTCCCTTTTCCAACTGGATTGAGCTTGGACATGTTCCCCATAGAAATATGGATTCTGATGTCCTTATAACTAGAGAAGTAATCTCTATCTCCTGTCATATGAAATTTTGCCCCACTGTCTATATACCAAACACCCTATAAGGTTGAGCTAACCATACAAGCTATGAGTGCAAAGTCATCCTTCATTCTACTAGAGAGCTCATTTGCACTTGTTGAAGCTGTCATCTACTTCTTTCCTTTCTTTTCGTTCTTCTCTCTTTGCGGGAAATTGTTGACATAGTGGCCAAACTCATGATAGCCATAGCACTTGATCTTAGACAACTCCTTCTTCTCACTTTGTGGATTTGATCCTTTGTTAGACCCCTTCTTCGCTTTCTCTTTTCCTACTAGGGTAACGTTTTCTTGTTCTACCTCACTTTTCTGACTCTTACTGCTGGTTCAACTGACAAGGCTTAGTTTAAGCTCCTCCTGAGTGAAGTCACTCCATAGTCAATCTCAACTTGGTAAGGTGTCTCGTCCATTAATAACTTGAACAAAGACATCCCACTACTTAGTAAACCCATTTAGGGCTATTCGTACTAGCTCGTCATCATCTGGTTTATCTTCAATAGTTGCCAACTCATCCTTGACAAGTCTGAGTCTGGTGAGGTAACTTGTAATGTCTTCTCCCTTATTCATCTGGGTATTCCTCAACTTTTCTTTGAAAATAAACTTTTGATTAGTGGTAGCACTCTGGTACAGATTCAAAATGGCACCCACATCTTCTTCATTGAATCTAATTCTATGATATGTGGAACAATGTGGTCCTTGAAGCCGTCAAGAATCAACCTCCTCGCCTTGGCATCTTCCTTCTTATATGCTAAGAGGGTGTGGGCAAGAAGTTGAGTCCACTTTTTGGCCAAACGTGGAAGTGTTTTCCATGATTTTCAGAATTTGTTACATTTGACCTTAAAATTTGAAGCACTTAGAGATGGAATCTTGAAAAAAGTCACTTATCATAAAATGTAGTACTCAGAGCCTAGTTTCCAAATATGTAATTTATTTCAATGCATAGATTGTAAAATTGAGTTTCAATAAAGCATTTCCTAAAACCAGCATTTTAAGAAGTCGTTTTTTATACATACCATGCATGTAATGCGACATCCATATTTTGACCTAAATTATCATATTTTCTAAATCCTTTTGGGAAATGGTATGACTCACTGAAGCTTGTTTTCGATATTTTTTTTGTAATTTTTTATTAGGCATATTTTTCGTTTTGAAAAATCGTCGTGTACGACATGTATAAGATGACCTAAACTTATTAGTTTTTGATTTTTTTTTTAAATTGAAAAGAATTGTCTGAAGTTTGTTCTCGTGCAATCCGTTCGTCGAAATGTTATGTTGATCAAAAGTTATTAAACTACTAAAAAAGCCTGATAATTCAAGTTTATCGACTAGTTTCATTAGAAATTAATTGAAAAATAGAAAACATAATCAAATTATTAAAGAAAATACATATTTGGAATCTGCACTGTCTTATCTATAATCAGTTTTAATTTCATAAAAAAATTATGCAAAATAGGTCTTCAGACATATGTCCAAAGTCATTATTTTCCTGTGACATTAACAGAACCTTCATGTTGCAGGTCCAACTAGGTCCAAAGCTTATATTCGAGTCCCCAAGCCATTTCCCAAACCAAAAAACAAGCCAAAAAACTCACCCAAAAACTCATAATTTAAAAACCGGGATCCTGTTTTAAAACGGGATCCTATTTCATTAAAAAACCGTATCTTGTTTCAAAACCGAATCCCGTTTCATTAAAAAACAGAAAAAAATCATTTTTTATGGTTTTATGAAAGGGGATGTCGTTACAAGGAAATTTTTTCAAAATGGAAGGATTTCAAAGCGGGGATCCATTTGAAGAAATTTCGAAAAATGAAATTTTTTCAAAAATTGGAAGTTTCCAAAAATAGAAAATTACTTTCCATTTTTGGAAAAATTACAAAACGAGATCCCAGTTTGAAAAATAGGATCCCATTTTTAAAATTTAGGCTCGAGATCCTGAAGCTAAATAGGATCCCACTTTTAAAAATGGGATCCCACTTTTAAAAACATGATCCCATTCTTTGCAAGCCAATTTCATTTTTTTGCCTAAGGAAAAAAATTTCATGTTTCGTGGACTCATCTTCTTGCATTTACCCAAGAGCTATGTTGGATCTGTAGGTACAACAACAACACTGGTCACATATTCCTTGATATCATTCTCTTCCAACAATAAAGAAATTTTGGCTTTCCAGACACCATAATTTGAGGCTCCATCCAATTTGTCCTGGTCTATTAGACCTGTTGAGGCAATCTCAAAAGAAAAAATAATAATAATAATGATAAATCTGAAAAGGTAGAAGTAGGTTTTATAAACCCTCGATTTTCCTTCTTGTGTTAAGTCTTTTCTACCCTTAGATTAACTTTGATACCATGTGAAAATTCTATTACAGTTACTAATTATTAATTTCCTATCTAATTTAGATTATTTGACTATCGAAAAATTAATTCATAGCAAATATTGAAAAATAACACAACTGCAACTTCACAAATAAAATCGCAGGAATAGAGAAGAGAACATGCAAAATAATGAACACTATTTTTGGACAAATTGTCCCTGCAAAAACCCCAAAGGGAAAACCAATACTGCAGATGAGGAATTTTATTAAACTTCAGCAAATTAAGAGATACATAAAATGTTTGCCTCTTACTGACAGAGCTCCGACAATATTCTTCTTTGGAAATTCTTCCATCAATTT